>JAYMSW010000373.1:0-23883 GCA_036897725.1 Erodium texanum | reverse complement strand
TAGAGAGGGAGGGATTGGATGACGGTAGAGAAGATGGTGGGGTGGTTCAATTGGGTCAGTGGAGGAACTGGTGGGGTTGATTTTGGAAAAACGTATGCAAGAATCGTGGAATTTGTAGGGTTCAGATCCATTTCAGTTGGGGGAGAATTAGATTCAGATCCCGAGCTCCGCTTTCCCCGCAACTCACATTATTGCCTCTTCCGACCAGTGTAAGGAAACGTCGGAACAGACGAATCAGTTTCGGCCAATGAAGTATCGAAGAAGGGGGCGGTTCTGGTTGCAATTCCTTTTCTGATTTTTTCCTATTTTTTTAATTAATTAATGTAATAAATAATTAATGATGTTTAGAGTAAAAACATAAATAATTAAGTAGTACCTAATTCTCTTCTATCTGCCTAAAGCCATAGCGTCATCGTCGAGGGATGAGCCTCCAACTCTCTCCCCCTTCCATCCTTGTTTCCATCAGTCTTGTGGGGCGGCATTTTACATCGGACGCCAGCCAGCCGGCTCCTCCCTGCTGTCATTCTCGCTCAAATCGTCGCCCAACCGCTACGCCCTCGACTGACCTGCCCTCGCTCGCCTCTGGCCTCGGCAACGCCACCACCATCGCCAACTCCGCCTCGTCCAGCTCACCCTCGCCCAGCCAGATCCGCCGCCTTTGCCCAGATCTGTTGTCGCCCTTGCCTAGATCCAATGTCGCCCTTGCCCGGATTCTGCCTGGCCCGACGCCTCTCAGTCTACCTTGGCACCACCCGTCCCTCGCCCACCTGGCCTTACCTGGTCCGAACATGATCCAAACCTATACATAGCTCTCCCTGGAGTTAGTTGTTCGTGGAGTTCTGTTCAGAAGAAGCTTTTTTCAGGTCGTTGTTTTTAGTTGTTTTTTCTTAGTTAATAAGTTGCAGTGTGGGCTAGGTTAGTGTCATACTTTTGTCTGTTTAGATATGCATCCAATGCGCCCAGGTCTTTTCATTTAGGTCTAGACTGTAAGCGGTACGCGATCTATGTTATGTGAGAAGCTAACTGCAAAAATCCTATTTCCACCAAATTTAGATTGTGAGGGTTTTTACCTTGAACGTTCAACAAATAGTATGTATATGTTGATATATAAAATTGACAGCAACTGTTATCAGAAAAAAGAAAGATTTAATCTTTAATAATTAAGATATATAACTTCCTTGATCATTAAACTAACTCTAATAGGTTGAAACTTCTATCATCTTATTGCGAAGGAAACAACACTAAATCTAATGAGGGCGGCCAAAACTGGGACTGATGTTTGAAATCAAATAAGGTTGGAATTTTACATAATACCCAGATGAAAATGAAATGGCAACAGCTCGAGAATGTGATATATACTACATGTTAACGTGTGGACAGAAAGTTCGTACCTAATTTGTGTCGAAACCATATAATTGTTGGTTGCATTGTCCACATCCAACACAATATCTACGTTCACATCTTATTTTATTTGGTTCATATAAATACTAAAATATCTTTATTCTTTTATAAAATGACTTGATAATTTAAGGTTTTGATTTTTTTGATGAAAAAGAAAGCCAACGAATAAGAATCACTTATATATATCACGTTGTAATTGAAAAAATGATATCTTTTCATTATTCTTTTCCTCTTTATGCTCATTTTTAATGTATTATATAACTCCTTAATAAATGTTCTCCTCAGCATTAAATACGCGATTAAAACTTAAACTTTCTATATATGAACCTTGGTACAGAATTAAATTTTCTAATTTCCACATCCTCAACAAAAATATTAAAAAAAACAAAACAAATGAACTATCTATTAAAAATTGAACAACACAGCAACATACATTCATTCTATTTTTACACAATTCCACGCAACATCGTATTATAGAACTTGATCTCAAATCTAATTCGAAGAATCACAAAATTATAATTTCTTCTAAAAAATATCAATAAGACTGGATATAGAAAGTTTTAAACGGTCAAAAATGTTGTTCAAAATTAATTAAGGTTAAGTTGATTCATATGGAAGTCATCATGTACAAAAAACATCAAGTGGGGTAAGTGAGGGACAACATCTGACCGTTGTACAAATAATGTTAATGTTATGAATGAGTCAAGAAATCACTAATAACTTGTTTTACACGCATGTCCCAAGTACCTTTTTGCTTTAGAGCAAAAGAAAAGCTTCTTTTCTTTATCAATGTAACCAATAAGTGGCATTGTATACTATAAATGGCAAATGTGTACTTAATGGATTGTTCCATTAAAGTTAAAACCAAAACATTTGTCTAATGTTGGAACAAAGCACAATTTGGATGGCCAAGTTGAGAGATTGAAATTTTATAAATACAAAATGGCAAGTGTACACACAATAATAAGACACAAGAGGCTTCAAAAGCACTTCAAAACTGCAGCTGAAACCCATCAACAAGCAACAATGCTAAGTTAGTTTCCTATATCATCTTCCTATTTCTCTTTCCCCTATTTCCTTTCCTCATTTACATCATCAACCAAACCCTATCTTCTTACACAACCTACTCATTTACATCCCCGACCCCGAGAGCCCCTCTTTCATTCAGGCACCGGGCGCCCCAACATATCATGGACGCTCCCGCCTTGCACTAGAATCATCATCAGAGCAGCCCAATGATCTACCCATCCTTTGCAGCACTGAACCACATCTAAGAAGTTGTAAAAATCGATGCTTTTACCTTATACTTTTATGCGCCCATCTGCGGTTCAGGAAAAAACTGCATGAAAGCCCACACCTGACTCAGAAAACTTCAAGGCAAGCTCTCCACAGGCCCAAAATCAATTCTATAAGGGTTCAAGGGTTATTGATGCTTTGGTGAAAACAGATAGAACGAACGGTGCCTCTTCACCGGGGTGTATTGTGGTAGGAACAATTGTGTAACCCTTTGGATCGGGATCTAAAACCATCTCACAAGAGATTTCTCTAGAATTGACGTAATCGGTTCCCCCAACTGATTCATGCAAGTATATGTTGTAAGCAGCACGGCGACCACGAGTTTTGAGTATCCTCATCCCAATGTAGAACATCATTGAGTCATGACTGGATTGGTAATTTCGGAAACCAGCCACTGTTCTTGAAAAGCCCACACCCTAATCACATAAAACCCAGTTAGGATAATAATAAAAAATGACTCGGAAAAGGAACCATTCGTAAATATATTAGGGATAATGACAAGGTGCCATGCACTGTCGACTTTTTGCAGGTTGGTACCCTTATCTTCAAATCGTTGTGGGCTGTGACCCTGAATTTTTACTGTCACATTGTGTCAATTTTCTAAAATGACAATTCTGCCCTAGAAAATTTAAAATAAAAAACAAAAACTCCAGAATTTGATTAACTCAATTAGGTTAGTAGAATGAATAAATTTGATGATGATAGTAGAATTAGAAAACCAAAAAGAAATTATTTTGGGCGCTTTCAATTTAAAATTTCAAGGGCAAAATCGTCATTTTGGAACAAAGTGCAACAAAATATACGTTCAGGGCCACAACCCACAACGATTTAAAGATAAGGTACAAACCTGCAAAAAGTTGATAGTACATGGTACTTTATTGCCATCATCCCTAAAAAAATATCCTGAAAATACTATTTCACTTTCACATCCATTCAAAAGCATACCTGTGTTAAGGTAATGAATACATGAATTGGACATGATGTATCAGTGGCTCTCAATCGAAATTGAGGATTCTGATGCCATGACTCGTATTCTTGGCAGCCGCCTGCACTGCCTCCTCGCCATTGGCCATGTACACAATAGCGCATCTCGGGCGGGTAAATACGACAAACATATATGGACCTGAAGTGAATTTGAAAGTCTTGCCATGACATCCAGAAAATCCCATCTTTTGACTGTTCATCAGATACAAGATCAGAAATGCAGTACAATTAAAACACAGTGGAATGATAAGATCGAATATGCTTTCACCAAACAATAAGCACAAACCTGTGGGACATGCTTCAGCTTGTGCTTCATTCTATCAGTCCACTCAGGGGAGGAGTCAGACCAAGGGCCATTCCACTCAACCTCATTAGCCCAAGGATTCCGAATTTGAACCAGCTTGTGTCCATCTACCTCACGTACCTGAATAACACAATATCCGTTGTTTAAAACTCTTCAGCTGTACATGATCAAATGACACGAGAAGAGGTCAGATTTGAACATACCTGGAGTAACGAGTAAGCATGGCCTTGTACAATGCCACTGGAAGATATATGAATGTCTGATCCTGATGGGCTCCCGGCGCCAAGCAGAAAGCCTTCTTGTTTGAAACGCAACAACTGAGACCATAACCTTCCACTTGCAAGATCGATTTGGGCCTGGGCACTTCTCATGTCAATCTCCTCACCCGCACCTCCTGTAAGGTCCACAAGAGCATCCTGAACAAGCCCACCTTCTAGGGCCTCGTATGAACCGTGCAATTTGGCATATGCCTTCTCCAATAGGGAGACCCAGAGTTCGTTACCCTTCCTACTGGTTGCAAATGCTGGTTTGCCTGGTGATTCACATGGAATCCAGTCATCAACAACAACAGGCACCCACTCACCCTGAGGACATACAAATCAGAATTACCATTGTGCCCTTTTGTGGCAAGTATGATAAAACAAAATTACAAAGAAACTTTTTTCTTATACTTGAAAACAGAACTTTTTTCCTTCAAATAATCGTGATTGACATGCAATACAAACCAAAATATCATATGATATGCCCAAGCAATATTAGGTACTTCAATTACAGGATGAAATGAGCTTAGGGAACTAGAGAGATACAGGTGTTCTTCCAGATACAGGGATTGGATCATAACTAGTTACCATTGTCTATAAGTTCTATCCCTAAAACACTGAAATTCGGAACAGGAAAGGTCCACCTTACTCAACACATCCAATAATTTCCATTTCATGAGAGGAATTATCCTTGTTAGAGTTTATTTTGTATTATGAGCCTATTTGCTATTACTAGTTTTTTTAAATAAAAAAAAATCATTTCCTATTACTAGTTTGTTACTTTGAGTAGTCCACTTCCTTTTCCTAGTTCGTTTCCTATTTAGTGTAGGATTGTTCCCTACATAAAGGGATCATCAGTTGTAGTTCATATTCAATTTCAGAGTCAAGTTATTAAGCCTATTTTATATTTCAGAGTTCAACAATGCTTAAGTGGACCCCAGCATGCATATGGAGCACCAAAAGAAATTAAGTCAACTTCACTACCTGAATACAAAAGCGGACTGTGTAGATTCCTTCCTCATTATAGTCTTGAGTGATGATGACTTCAGATATTCGTGAAACCTCAGTCAGAACAGCAACAGCACTCAAAAACCAACAATCACCCAACCGGCCCTATAAAAGACAATTATAGTATATAATTAGTAAACTATGCCAATTTCCAAAACTGTCATGCAGCAGAGGACTCCAGACCTGGCAAACATCTGAAGGATTTGTGGCCCCAGAAAATAAGCATGGAGGAGAACCAAGGCGGCTCTCTTTCACCAAGTCAGCAGGCCTCATCCACTCAGAAACAACCTGAGTTAGAACAAAGGTAAGGCTAGGTGAACCGAGATAGTAAGCAAGACAAACATTAAACTATTCAGGAAAACAAACCTGTAGCTTTGAAGGGGGATTTCCAGGATCCACATACAATGATTGATCATTTGGTGGAAATTCCTGATCAGTAAAATGATTCTCCCCTCTGGCCGAGAGTGCTTCTTTGACAGCTAACTCAACAGAGAGCATCCGTTGAATGATTTCTTCTTGTGTTTCCATTCTAGGTTTCCTAAACTTCCTAGCAAACGAATCTACATCAACCACCACTCCATCACGTTCTGACCTTCGTTTCCTTCCACTCGAATACTGTCCATCAGAATCCACATCATCTCTATCATATAGTTCTACATCTCCTAGATCACTGCCCCATTCTTCAACCTACAGGAAACACATGATTACTGTCTATATGCAAGTCCATCCAAATACACTTGAATTGTTATCATTGTTAGATCATTATAATTATCTACAATAGTCCTACTAGAGGCACATACTCTGGAAGGTGAATCTGCCCACTGCCAATTATCTTCAGGGAAATCAATCATGCTTAGATCAGTTGAGCCTGTTGCAGAAGGAAGAGCAGCAATCTCATCTTCAGTTAAGCACCTTCCCCACAGAAAAACATCCATCATATGCATCTTGGATTCAGCTCCTTCACTATCAGATCGCCCAAATGCATCCATATCAGTAGGTGGTCTCACACCCAACCAGACTTCTGTCCCTTGTTCCCAAATGCTAGTACCCACACGCAATGGTAACCCGGTTTGGTAGCCATCAAAGCCACCATCTAGATAGCAAGTAGCCTCACCTAAATCAGCATCAACTGTCATTGTTACAATATGCCACCTGCACGAAATAAATCTACGATAAGATTCAAAAGCTAGAGGGGAAAACAGTGACAACTACAAAATGTATACAAGCCAGGCAAAGTTGCCACATTGTATTCAGAAAATGGAAAATGATTAAATACAATACCTTCCATCTGCAATGCTAGTAGCACTAATACTCCATTCCTTTGCAACAGTTGTTTGTCTATCACCTTTTGTGATCAATCTCAGTCCAACTTGTCCTGCCTCAATACCTTGTTCTGAACCAGCCACCAGTATTTCCCAGCAAACTTGCTTCTGAAATTCAGTACCGAATAGACAAACAGGCCCTGACTCAGGTTGAATCATCACAGCAATGGAGAAGCTAACCTTCTGACTCTGACATAAGCTAGGATCAATCTGGCCACAATGTCTGCCACTTGTCATAGGCTCATCATCAAGAACACATACAGCACCAGTAACTCCAGTCTGCTATCAACAATGTTTGCATTAGTTAAAACCATACATATTTACAACTCAAACCATAATAGAACAATCATTATTGATATACCAGGTTTCTCTTGAACAGAACAAAGAACAAATCTGAAGACAACTTTGGTGCAACCCATTAGGGCTAGCCTAGTTGGTCAATGCAAACACTATTTCATATGAGATCCAATGCTCGAATCCTAGTGGGTCACCTGTTTGGGAGTAGGTGTGGACTGGGGGTTAAGGGATAACTTAGGTTAGAGTTAGGGGTTAGACTGAGAATTGCTGATATAAAAAATTAAAAAATGATAACTTCGGTGCAATTCCATCCTTGTAACCCACTCAAGGGGTATATTGTCTGCAAGATGCAGGCAAACTTGAGAGGTAGATAACAGGATCAGAAAGCAATCTGCCATTGCCAATTTAGAAGCTTATACAAGTTTGTCAAGCCCACTTCTAGTATATATAGCCATTATCAATCTACCATATTATACTGCTAAATGTATTAGCATGTACCAACCTGAATAGCTCGACGAGACAACTGAGCTGTGCGTATTCTGCGTGCAATACTTGAAACCCTTTCTCGTGCAAAAGAATCATCAAGAACAGAATCACCCCCTACTGCACGAACAGCAGCAGCCATTGCGGCAGCCTCCCTGCTTCCAGCATTTGGAATAGAGGAAATTAGAGAAGCTTCTATCTCCTTCCATTTACGCTCTTCCTTCTCCAAAAGAGCCTTTCTTCTTTCTTTACCTCTCCCCTCCTCTTCTCGTCTCTGCATTAAGATTTCTTCTTCCATCTCCTTCTCTCTTATATAACTGAAAAGTAGACAAAAACATAAAGTTATAACCATTTAACAGATTGCCAATAAGGGAAAGGGCCACAGAAGAGAAACTCATTTACCTCTCTTGAATAATCTCAAACTGCCTGCGGTCCTCTGGCATCCACTTCTTAATTTTCTTCGCACTTAAGTCTGAAAACCCTATACTATCCAGAAACAGCCTCAAGCGAACCTCATCCTACAATTGTAAGAACACGATGAAATCACAATGACATATAATAATTACAACAAACATGAGCAGCCACCAAGATTCATAACTAACCTGCACTCGCTCTGCCTTTGCAGTTAAACCAAGTAAAAGAAGTAAATAACCACCAAATTTATCCCACATGTACACCCACTCAGTATCAATTGCCTCTTCCAAAGCCAAAATCCGTGCATGAGCACACATTTCCCTCCTGTGATCAACATCACAGCCCGGATCATGACGAAATGTTCTTCTATATTTCATTCCACAGAAGAATGGACCAGCAACTAATTCCTCATTTCTTAGGCGGTCTCTCAATTTCATGACATCTTCTCTAGGAAGTGCATAATTTCCTGCTCGATCACGGGTACTGGTTGGGTCTCCAACCAAGAGAGCTGCTGAACTAGCAGATCTCTGTGGGGCTGAATACGTTCCAGATAAAGCATTTCTGGTCTGCAATAAGAAATAGGCAATGTTTAAACTATGTTTACCTTTACTCACCAAACAAAAGAATTATATATTGCGTAGAAGAAATGTACAAGTCAAAGCTCATATCATGAATCACTACATAATCTCTCTTATCAAGTCAACTACATATAATTCAAAAGATGTGGAGTAGATACTAGACAGATGATAATTTGTTAAGAATAATGTATTTCTTTTTATGAAAAGCTTGGTTTATAGTTAATAATTAAAAGGAAAAAAAACATTATAAATACATTTTTGAAGAAATATACATACTTGAAAACTTATAGAGAGTAGAATACAAAGGAAGACTGGAAAGAAGCACTGCTTCATGTTACAATGTTGGCTGTCTGACTTTTGAGATCCATACAAGCAAGTTCAAGTATCTATGGGATTGGGAAGGACAAACATCTTCAAAAAAGAAAATAAAGGGCTAAAGTCATTACAGGTTGCATAAGATTACAATCGGATTGCAAGATTTCAAAAAAAAATTCTGGATTGGTTGAACTGTAAAGAAATGCACTTTGGGCAGATCAATTTGATTCATCATTCCAGAGATTCAGCCACGGTTCTGTCAATTGATAAGATCATTCTTTGACTAGCCATGAGAGGGCCAAACCAGACAGAACCAATATTCAAACAGTAAGGTTCCAACAACCATGACAAAAATGCCAATAAAATAGGACAAACAAAAGACATATAGAATACGATAGCTAAGAAAATCACATTACAATATGCAGAGAAATAATTGGGAGTAGAGGGCGTAAAGCTCAGTACCATACAGATGCACAAATGTGCACACTAATATGCAAACATGTACAGAAACAATATTAATGATAATTAGCATAAATTTCAGGAAACGCTGAAATATGGGTACCGAACTAGAGCCAAAAAAATTGTGTACCAAATTGGGACAAAATGGATAGTAAGGGTACAAGTTTGGAATATTTTCATACATATCTGGATAATTTAGGATTTAAAATCCAGTTAAAATCAAACCTTAGTGGCGGATCGAGCAATTGCTTGAACAACGGTTTCCTTACTGAGGAAATGAACTGCATCTTCCATTGTCTGGCAACAAATGTAAACATCACAAAGTTAAATTGATCAGATTCTACAGGGGGGACAGAGCATTAATAAGTTAGCACAAGACTTGAAACATACCTTAAGAGTCAGGCATGGACGAGAGACAGCAAATCCAAAAGCTACAACAAGAGTAACTGCTGATACTGCAGCACCAGCAAATGGTGGATAGATTTTCAAACTAGCAACGACACCCCAGCCCTCAGTTGCTAGTGCAATTCCATAAAGCATAAGAAATGCAGCACTGTAAGGGAATCGTGGACACAACAATTAGATGTAAATAATGAGGTTACATCTATTTATTTGACAAGTGAATACAAGAAGTATGTATTTCATCAAAAACAAGAATTATACAGCAAACTCTGACAAACCTGACATTCTTTCCACAATCTGCATGAGCATCATAAACATATACGGGTAGCACCCTTGGAGAATAAACTACAATAGGCGGTGAAAGGAGAACCTGGAGAAAAAAGAATTTAATATGCAACACAAAATGAAAATGAAGAAGCATAAAGAGAACAACGAATATAGCTAGTACGAAATATTCAAACTTTGATTGAAGATGGCCCAATGAAACTTACAGTTAATGCTCTTCCTCCAAGAAGAAACAGAAAAGTAAAATAACCAACTGATGCTCCAACAAATGGTTTATCTGGATCCAACAGTGATAATAGAAATGACATTGTTAAGACAGATAGAAGCACTCCCAAGCAAAAATACAAGCATCAAAACAGAAGAGGGGGGGCAAGAAAACCATAACGGTAAGAAAAGATTGGTTATTACCTTCAAACCAGCCAACAAGAAATGCTGCCAAAGCCAAAAGAAAAGCTAGGAAACAGACAATGATCATCTGCATCCTAGTGAGGTAGAAGTTGTTTGAAGCCCAATGATGGATAACACCAATTGCCAGTACAATCAGGAGAAGAACCAAAAGGAATGCTGCCCCTACCTGTTATAGAAGCAAAGTTCCATGAGTTAACCATGGGTTAAAGTTATGAGAACTTGAGGAAAACATAGCAAAATTCACTAACCGTCCATGGTCTGACTATGACTATAACAGTTGCAATTGCCACAAGTAAGAGAAGAAGACCAATGCTAACGAATATATATACACCTTGAGAAAGTTTCCAATTGTCATCTTTCCTGCAAACAAATTTTGTTGAATATAAAAGTGTCAACTCTTATTAATCATAATCAGAAGGATCAATATCTGCAAGTACAGTGGAACTGTCAGCATTTGACTTAATCTGTAACCAACTAAAGTCAGATCAGCTCAGGGTACTCACCATTTATATAATCCAGAAATGAGTGATAACAATGCTGGAATACACACAAGAGGAAGCAAAGCAGCAAGGAAATCACCCTTCGTTGGGACTTGGTCATCCCTAGAACTCACAACCTCCATATAGGATGCACCACAAAATGCAACAAGGACAACTACAAAACAGGAGCAGCCAAATATATGCAGAATAAGAATGTGCACTTGTTAAACCAGAGGCAGCAAGTTCTGAGTGAAGTCAACAGTCAAGACTAGTAAAGTAACAGACTACCTGAAAATATCCCAATACAAATAGCAGAAGATAGGGAGAACCGATATGTTGCAAACCATGAAATAATGGGCAGCACACCAGTAACTACTAGAGCAATTGCAGATGCCAGTGCCCAGCCAAGGTACACAGGTGATTCATACGGAGAGTTTAAGCTTCTCTGGTCACCAGTCCATCCCTTGTAGTTTAAATCATCCAAAGGCTTTGTAGAGACAATTGAACCCAGTGATATAACAGATCCAGCAAAGACTATTATAGACATGGCGAGAACAACACCCTGCCAGAGTATCAAGATGTCGTTGGAACATAAGTCACGTAATACATGTTTAATGTAAGAGAAGTTCCCAGAGAAATAATATAACATGAGGCTACAGGACATCCACTCTCCAATACAGCAAACCCCAGGAATTAAAAGTGGCAACATAAATACAGAAACATGATACGCTAAGTACATCTACAGGAAGAATGCTGATATAAAATACAGTAACACAGCTAGCTTAAAAGTACATGCATTCTTAAGTTTTACCACTTGTACTCGTCTTTTCTGTTTTTCAACATGGTATAAAAGAGGGAGAAAATACAAACATAGTTTCAAAATGCATTATTATAGTTGTCTTAATCTTCAAAAACTGGTGGCATAGAAAGTTTCCAAAAAGTGCAATCAATTGACTATGGTTTTAGATCTATCCTGATTTATGCATTTGGAATCCAGCAATAAAGGAGTGCAATAAGTTAAGGTCTCTTTTCAATAACTACTTTGCAACATGGTAAGCTCCTATTGGCGGATAGTTCGTACAAGGAAACTGTGGACTTACCAACCACAAAGGCTCACAGAAACCTTAGGGTTGGCTCAGGTCACAATATGGGACAGGATGTCACTTGTCATTTGCTAAACCACAGCAAATGGCGTCTTTCTTATTGATATAAGTGATTTATAAGTGTGGATGTACTTATGTGATCCACAACAAGTGGTATAAAGGCTGGTGATTTGCTATTGTAGCATGTGTTAGGGAGATAAGAAACAAGCAAGAAGGCTTCAATCCAACAGCGATTTGGATTCAGCCTTGCAGTTGCAGGTGGAGCTGATCATCTACATCCATATATGATGCTTATAGGTTGACAAGGTACATGTAACATAATGTTGTCATGATGATTCAGAAATCATTAAGACTGACTCAATTATCGGAAAATAATATGTTTTCTTGCAAACCCATGACCATGCAGCACTATCATTTCTAAGTTGGGCAGAAAATTATACCACTGATTTATCTATAGCATAAAAAATGAACACTTAAGAACAGAAACATTAATCTACATAAGACAAAATGTATAGAGACCAGAGCTATAATATATTAGAAGCCATACGGCTTAATTCCTACATAAATGTTTGGGGCAATTCCTTTAAACTACCAATTTAAATAGTTATTTTGGTTAAAATCTAAAATAATTATAACGGCATGCAGTATGCCTATTAAAGGGTGGACAGAAGAATGAAATTTGTTAGTGGGTAGTTTTCCTTGAGTGGGCAATTAAAAAAGGTAATTTGAACGAATTACCCTTAATTGTTCTTATATAGATGGCTTTCTAGGAGCTGATAAAGTCAGAATAAGAGTATGTGAGGCTGATAAGGTTGGACAAGTTAAATGCCTCCAGGGACGACAGCAAAATGAAAATAGAAATTAACCTAAAATTGAGTGACTAACTGATTGCTGCACAAATGTAAAGGACACTAAATAACTTAAGAAAATACAACACATAACTTCCATGGCATGATAAGCTTGTATGCCTTTTAGCTAGTACGCATATGAGATGTACAAGTGCAAAAAAACTTATCTTGTTTACATCAACAAGTTTCAATGGAAGCCTAGGTATTGCTGTAAAATAAGTAAAGAGAGGAAGTACAGACCTGCTTTGTCCCAGTAGTTTGATGGTTTCCTGATTGACCTATACACTGTACATGTGGAACCCAAAACTGGTAGCCGTTACGGATCCATACAGGAAGCGCAACAGATAGGCATGCCACCATGAGTGGGACGGTCAAGGATAACCCAAGAAGAACGGATGATTTGCTGCACAATTCAAAATATAGAGTTATTAAGTCATGGTGGGTGGTAAACATATGCCAAAAATATTATAAATATATGATCTAAACATACTGTATTCAATTCAAGGAATGAGTGCACTGGGGAAAACATATTTGATGTGGGGAAGAAAACGAACAGCCAGTGTGAAGGTTAAGACATTGGATGATTATGGAATTTCAATATCATATTTGAGTGCAGTTCCTTCCTAGTTAGGTTGAGGTGGAGGATATTTTAATAATTTTGCTTGTCAGATTTCCTCTGGGGTTCTAAAGTAAGCCCTAGGGCTGTCTATTGATGGCCCATTTGGTCATAATGATTATTGTTTACACAGACATCTATTCTCTTATTATATTTTTTCCACTCTAGATTGCCAACCATCTCTTTTCGAAGCTATAACCTAATTTTTCCAGCATCCTATATCATACAAACTCATCATCTTCGGACTCCTTAACTACATACTCAAACATTACATATAATAATACTCCCTAGGCCCCACAAAAAATCATTATCAGAGAGCAATTAAGTCGAAGGAAACGGTAATAAATTAATGCATACAATCATACCGTTTATATCATAATATATTATTTCATTTGTCTTAATAGAATGAATCCAACCATTTCACTTCTTACTACCCTTGTCTTGTAGATTGCTATTATGACAAACGACAGAAACCCCGATAGTGCCACTGAAAGTATAGTAAGTATGATGTCATTTGTTCAGTGACTTCAGTCACATACTTGTGGTTATTGTCTATCAAAAAAAGAAACTGAAAATATGACACACTTAACTTAAGACATATTTCAATGGAAAAACTGATAAACGCTACCCATTTAGGCATTCCCAATGGTCAATGTGAAACAGGATATCAGCTATCATCCGGCACAGTTCTTCAACATTTTTTCACACATCCCAGTATTTTTCCCCTTTGTAAATAGAACCCATGGAACAGAGAAACAGTTAACTGAAGAAAAGTAAAATATTTCAAGGACCATACCTCAAGAAGGATAGGAGAAGTCCAACACAAGTGCTGAACAGCCAAGCAACAAAACCATACTGCAGTAGATGTGACGTTTTGAGACATACCCACGAAAAATTACAGTCAGAAGTGGATTGATTTTACAAAAAGAAAAAGGTAGAAGTAAAAACAGATCAGCAAAAAAATACCTATGAAAATGAGCATATATGAAGAAAAAAAAAACAAATTAAGCCACATATGAATGTTAACTTTAATCAAGGGTATTTGGATATCACAGACCAAGAATGCACTAGATTAACCATAATAATTGTAAGAACAACACTTTGACCGAATACAATTATTGAATTGTATGAGAAAAACTATGTACAATAAAAACACAGATAATAGTTTAAAATGTCCAAGTGTGTATACATATATAAAATAACAATTTCTCAATCCTTGGATTAAAGGTATTATTACAGAGAAAAACATAGGTTATTAATAAGGTCAACCTTCAGTGAACAAATAACTCATAGGTAGGCTACATTGAAGAGACTCAACAAGGTCAATACAGATATTTCAGTCACAACTCATGATATTTATTAGCCACTTTGTTCAGGATATGAATAATTTTAGCTTTGCAAGCAACCTAGAACTATTGATTCAACAAAGCAAATGTTAATGCATGAACAAAGATAGGGATCCACACTTACGGCAACCAAATTCCCCTAAAAAGCTATCAAGTACAATAAACCATAATTTGGTACAACCAGTTTAAATTCTAAGACCACACAATCACTATTATGTCATAAAACTATGAATCAATAATAGCATAATGTCCACAATTATATATAATGCACGCAATCAAGTATAATAAACCTTAATTTGATACAACCATTTTGAATGCTTAGACCAAACAAGCACTACTATGTCATAAAACTATGAATCAATATTAGCACAATGGACACAATTATATCGAATGCACGCAAGATAACCCAAACACAAAACTCCAGTCAGCAATTGAATTACTAAAAACCATAATATATATTCATATGTATGATGTATCCCTTTCAAGTATAATACAACTTTTACCATATAGCATTCAGTCTCGACGTACCTTGCGCGTTTTCGATGTCATAGCCATCTCTTCTGCCTGAAGGGACCTTAAGAAAGCCATAATTGAGCAGACAACTGGCGACAAAAGCAGCACCGCTAAACCAAATTCAAACTACAGCACAACATAAACCAAATTTATATATTAGTGCCAAACAATATTTGAAAAGAAAAGGAAATACAAGTAATAATAACTTACTTGCTGGTGTGTAGCGTTTATAATTTTAATCGTCTTGGGACGAAAAATGGCCACAGTTATCGTTTCCAGGATGAAGATAAAACTAAATAGAACCCATGCTCGCTCTGGTGTACCTGCTATATGATGCAAAACAAGTCTGCATAGTTGAAGCCACTTTTCAAGCCCATGAAGTCTGAGTTCTTCTGACAAAGAAATTTGATTTGGCAAGGCGGTGTCAGCACTGTTTGAGTCAATGATGGTAATATCAGTATTGTCACGATGATCTCTATCAGCATCCAAACTACTTCTCTGCAACAACGCCAGAATAGTTGGATCTAATCCTTTATCCTTCAACATCATAGCAAAATTAGGATCCAATCCCTTATCCTGCAATAAATTAGTCAATTCACGATCTCCGTGCCTTGCCCTCCTTTTCAACATTGAAGAAATCCTAGGGTCATTAAGCCTTTCCTGGAAAGCAAGAGCTAAACTTAAATCCAATGCTTGTTGGTTTGCAGAAGTTGATGCACTAGACTCACAACCTTGACTTTCAAGACCACTACTGGAACAAGGTACCAATGTGCCATTATGATCAAAAAACTTGTCAGCATAGGATGTTCCCACTTCAGGTTCTTGAACAACTGAGCGACAAGAACTACTGCGAAATGCTAAACTTGGCCTTCCACTATCTATGCTGTTTTCACTGTTAATCCCCTCTTGTGAACTGGTTGTCTGACACAAAGCATTGTTCCAGTTGTTAGCATCTGTTGTGCCCTGCACTGCACTCCTGCTGCTGGCTTCAGCACAATTGCCAAGGTGACCCACATCAACACTACCACTACGTTTCACACTTGAGCCACAACCATCCGAAGAGCTAGATGAACTGTTCTGTTCTTTTCTCCGAAAACCATCTCTTAGCCTAATCACTGTGCTTTGTAAGGCATCTCTCCTTGCAGCTAATGGGTTTGTAACTGATAAATGGCGAGAAACGGCAGCACCAGCTAGCACAGATGCAACAACTGCATAGCTAATACAGTGCCCCAGATACCTGAAAGGGAGAAAAAATTAGAACAATTGCACCAATAAACGGTAACATTACGTTTATGTTTCTGATCCTTGGAACAAACCAGTAATGCACTCCAAAGCAAATGAGAAAAACCCTAGACGTGCCAGCAACAAAAAGTGCTGTAACACGGCTGTTAAGTAGCTCAAACCCATACAAGCACGCCCCCATGTTCCAATCTACATGACAATAAATGCAAATGGAACATATTAGTATCACCATGATAAGTATGCAATTGGAATAGACAGCTATGCAAAAGGCAGGGGAATCTTACCTAGAATAATAACAGCAGCGGACGTAATGGCTCCAAGCCAACGTGCCTCCTTAGCTGTTAGACCATACAATATAGAGTACACAAGAAGTACTACAAGAGAACCAGCATAAAGAAGCCCGAGATGCAACGCCCTGCAGCCACAAGAAAAAATCACATAAATGGACAAGACAGTTCAAAGGAAGCTTAACATACAAGCATATTAGATATGCACTTTCATATGGGAAAAAAACAAAAAACAAAAAAACCCAACACCAACTGGTTATTACACAAACAACACACACCTATTCAACGGCAAGGCACGACAAAAAACCATCAGTGACCAGACAAACTGATAAAGTCAATGCAACATGATTGAAGCTCACCTGCTAGATTGTCGAGGATATAACTCATTAGGATCTGGTGGTTCTGGCAAACAAGCCACTGGGCCAACTTCTATACAATCAGAATAAGCAAATTTGTATGCCCTCCGCACATACTCATCGACATCCAAGCCATTCCCTGTAGAGATTAATAAAGATTTGTGTTTTAGAATAACATAATCATGCCTAGTTATACCTCTCAATTAGAGGAAAGCAATAACATGATTAACATCTGATAGGATGTATAAACTCAAATGCTTACCATTAAAGACCATTCTACAAATAAAGAGCATGTTGATTGCCAAGGCAATGGCTGATACACCAAAAAAGAAACCCGAAGGTGAATATCGTTCAGATGCACTTGAACCAGCTGTAACATACACGGCACTAAGTTCATATGCACAAAGTAGGGAAACAGCCAGAAGAAGCAGAATAGCAACAGCCCCTGTTAGAAAACGAGAAACATATCAGTAATGATACATGAAACTAAAGGATAAATAAGTCCAAAACATATAATGGGAACTTGGTTCGCTATCAATACGTAGTAATAAAGGTAATTAATACATACTTGAGCTTTGCCATTGGGTTCTCCACCAAAGCATGATTGAATAGAATGTTAGTAGAAGAGCAATTCCGGCCATTATTACAGCCAGACCAATAATATCTCGACCCAATATAACAATCAACCAGCATCCCCAAATGATAAGCACAGCAATTGGAGATATAACAATCGTCCATGCTGATAGGGAAAGAAAGCTACATAGCATACCAAGCTGAGGTCCTTGTAAGATAACTGGCCATTTTCTTGCGAAGATCCAACTGAAAGGTGAGAACCAAAATAAGCATGGAAAAATGAAAAGAAAAGTATCCCAGTCGGCTATTAATTAGGGAAATAGGAATGAAATAATGTAGAGATAATGTAATTCCAACGAGAAATAATTTGTCACATTTGACTCCAGATCTAAGTACAAACATAGAAAAACACCAAACAGAAGAGAATCCAGAATACTGAAGACGTTAAAAATTGCAATGGTGGGGCATACAGGGTTACAGAAGGGTTAGACGGTTCTGTTACTGGTGTGCCCTATCTGAGACTGCAAGCTACACCCTAACAGCAGCCTTGAAATGTATCAATGCAAAACAGTAGGGCCGTTGTTCTTGGCTAGAAGCTATGATATAGCATATTATACAAAGTGGTCATTTGGGTCTACTTTCCCTAGAAAAGGTTCTCACTGCAAAATTTGTTCAAGAGGAATCATGACATAATGGACTTAAATTGTATGTGTCATAGTGGGGAGCAGTACTTCATCTTTAGCTTGACAGTCCAGTTGCTTCGGAGTTTATAGCCTTTATTATTTTCATGTCACTACACAGAACATTCATAACAAGGAAGGAGAAGATGAACAATGTATGGGGCATTATAGACATTCCACACATTTTTCAATGGTGTTAGTGATGGTGTCACTAAACAATAGTTCACCGTAGTGACATGGCCACTTCTAAAGTTCAGGGTAGTGACATGATATTCGTGCATTGTCCAGGGTAGTGACATGATATTTCCCCATATTTTCTTTCACAAGGACTTACTGGGTTTTAACAAGTTAATGGAAGATTGTATTGCAGCCAGAAATGAAATGTTGGCAGTTCCAGTGGTGTTATTAACATGGAAAAGGAAAACCAGCTTGGCATAGTTTTGTGTCTATAATCTATAGACAGTAATGTCGGAAATTTATAGAAGTAGGGAGGCCAAAGCAAAGGTATTAAGTTTCTTTCTACACATCCTGTTCATTTGGCTATAAATCTACCTTCTCTCAACCCTTTTTGAGCTTTCCCGTATTTC
This sequence comes from Erodium texanum, assembly GCA_036897725.1. Classification (NCBI taxonomy): domain Eukaryota; kingdom Viridiplantae; phylum Streptophyta; class Magnoliopsida; order Geraniales; family Geraniaceae; genus Erodium; species Erodium texanum. The sequence continues at coordinate 5,037 of JAYMSW010000373.1, read as the reverse complement.
TTCAATAGCCTAAATCCTGGCCAGTATCTGTTTCTAGGCATCTCTTCCATTAAATCCATATGCACTTGGGTGCTCTCTGATTATCATTCTTTAAGCAATTTTCCAACCATTACTCATTGTAAAACTGAAAGAAATGTAGATTTGGTTGAAAATTGGAGCATATCTATCTAAAATCTAGTGTTGTAAAAAAAAACTTGAGGTGCATACAGGAGCCTCAAAATTGTAGAGACGGGGTGCTTTTATCTGAAGATCATGTGAGGCCTATTTTTTTTTTTTGTTCATCAGTTCATCTTCAACTAAATCATCTAAATTTGGGCATATTGAATTGGGACAATTTACAATTATGATGAAGACTACATCAAGATTAATTTTTTCCTGATAATTTGATACTTTGAAGGTGGTGGATCATGATTATAGAATTCAAGAATTTATATCCACGGCATAGATGTTGATCCAGATAAGGTTTTAATATCCTGAAGAAAATTACTAGAATGTGAAGTATTTCAAAGATATGATATTGCTTTTAGAATCTAACAAGTAACAAGATAGAGTTGGATACAATTTCATTAAGATTTTGTATAAAGCATGCATTAATAAGATGTAATCATTAAAGGGCGGACCTCGGATGTTAAAAAATATTTCACGGTAAGACAAGCTTTCCATAATAATATTTATTTGTTGACGCTCCGTTTGCATCACTTATATTTTATGAACTTAACCAAAAATTCTCCAATGCATAGTTGAATGGTTAATAAACAGATAATTGCTACTGTAAGGTTTAACGAATAAATAATTTATGAACCAAGCATAGCTAGAGCTTGCTTCATCTCTACGCACACAGATAGATATGGAAAGAATGAAGAGCAAATATATCAGGGCTCCTTTTTATCATTAAAATATCATCTTATTAACTGATTCCAAAATTCACGGGAGAGCTAGACTATTGATTCTGGTCTTTAATAAACCTTATACCCATTCCTAATCCGTTCAGAATTTGTCCGAAAATGGGCACATGTTTCAATACTATCCTAAATTGTTTCATAACCCATAAGCCCCCATACGTTTCATTCTTCTCGCCAATTATTTTACTCGGCACTCTCTCTAGGATTTTCTCTATTTCCAGACTGTGGCATGGCTTCAAACTTCACACGTTATTAAACCAAATAATAATTTATCTTTGTCCATATCGCAAATTAACAACTCCAGAACAGATATGGCGTTATTAGAAGTGTTCTGAAAAGAAAGGGCGTGCAACTTACTAATCAAGGTTGCATTAAAACTGAGGATAGGTTGTGCCTTAAACCAATAAAATTAACCAACAATAATAAAAAGGCTAATGCAATTAAACCTAAACAACTACCAAAGATCATCTGTGCAAAAGTAGCAAGGAAACAAAATTAATAAGATTGAATACCTATAAATTCGCCAAGGCCTCCAATTAACAGCCCAGAGTATAGCAAATGAACTAGAACCCAGAACAGCAAAAAGGGTCCCAGATATCACACAAGCCAGCATAAGCTCGCGCTCGTCCCCTTCCATGGCTCCTCCTCAATCCCCTCCTTAGCTGCACCACATGCGGAGCAAAGAATCAACTTTTAACACACAACCAAAACACCCAGAAAAAGAAAAGCACACGAACAAGAAATCCTAACACAATACATAGTCGAAAACAGAAATTCTCGCAGGAATAGTGTAATGTGAGTGGATTTACCTACTTGAGCGAAGTGTTCCGGGACAGTAACGGCATGGCAGTGACTTTAGGGCAAATGGGTCGGTTCCGGCATGGACTTTGAGCTCCGGAGCTAGGGCTTTGACTAGGAAAATGAAGAGAGCATGAAGTGGAGTGAGGCAGTGAAGTGAAGAGTGAAGATTGGAGCTTGTTGAGCAGGTGAAGAAGATGGGGAAATTAGGGTTTGGTCTGGGTTTTCGCTTTATCCTGTAATGCTATTTGTGTCCCAGCTTATTTTCAGGTCTAAGAAAAAGAAAGAGACGACGAAAAATCAAAGACTCTGTACATTATAAATTAAATAAATATTCTCAGTTTTCACACTGTCGATTATAATTTTGTATATATGGAAATGCTCAATTAATATTTTTGAGATAAATAGTTTTGTGTTTATTTTTGTTGGAAAAATAGTTTTGTGCTAAAACAACTAAATTTAAAATGATTTTGTTCAATTTCATTTTTTGTTTTTATTTAATTTTATAACATGATCTTTATTTTAATTAGATTTAGTTTGGATCATTTAAAAACATTAGTTATTTTTAAACTAAATTTAAACAAATTATTTGATACTAAGATTACTTTTAAGAAAATGAATTTAGAATCAGATTTGAAACAAATTATCTTACTAAAATGTTTATAAAATGAGCAAATTAAGTTATGGATATAAAATAATACTTGCCTCTTTTTTCATCAAAAACCCATAAACTGGAGAAAAAAAAGGTAAAAGACAACAACTATGGGAAAATGGGGAAAAGGTATTGGCCTGTCTGAACGCTCCTAGTTCGACTCGCGACGTTAGCGCGTGAGGCTTCACGCACCAATAGGTATTTAAAAAATTTGTTGGAATGCATAATAAGGAAAGGTGATGAGCCTTTAATATTTTCGTGGTGCATTTGTTGCCCTTGCAGTTTATTTCTTGCATTAGTAGGTGAAGAATTATGGCCGCCACGTCACTTTTTCCCTCTTTGAGCTTATATAAAACTCCCATTTTTTTACCCTTTATCTTTTTTTTTTTTGACAAACCCTTTATCTAATTTTGATCGTAAAGGTTTTATTAAATTAATTAATTAGTACGGGTTTTAAAAAAATTGATATGGAGCTTGAAACATTTTGAACGGAATAATGAGTGATTATTTTAATCTATATCTGTTTTACAACTCATTATTTTAAATATAATAAAACCTCTATAAATTAATAAATATTATATCGTCTTTAATTTCATCATTAACATTATTTTAAAGGATATTATCTATAATTTCTTCTTCAAAATTATCTCTCCCGTCATATTCACACGACCTCAGTATTAGAGAAACCACTCATAAACAACATTCTACATGTCTGGAAATTTTGATGGTTCGTGAGGCTTAATATCCTTTCCTTTTTTTAGGTTGATAGAAAGATACTCAGTTGATAGGTCGTTAGGGTGTAACAATGTGGAGCAAAACACCAAGCAAGAAGTTAAAATGAGAAATATAGACAATTATACAACAACACACAGATTTACGTGATTCAATAATTTGTCCCTATTCATAATCACACAACTCATAAGAGTTAGACTTTACAATCTTTTATGAAATATGTCTCAACTTGATTTTTAAGCTTATTTCTCAATTACTAAAAAGACTAGAACTTTCCTCAATTTTTCATAAACAAAATAGGAAGTCTTCATGAATACTAACAATGTATTGTTTTAGGAAAATATTAATCTTATTCACATAATTTCTTTAAATTAATATCTCTACAAAATAATAAAATAATGCGATCCCAAAATTATTAATTTATAAAGGTTTTATTATACTGTTTTTTACAAATAATTAATTATCATTTACTAAATTTGACACACCAAAGCTTGTTTGTCCAAGAGGTCAAGCACTTGAATTTAGGTACATAAGACCAGGGCTCGAGTCCTAGCAGTGATATCTTTGTATATAATTATGTATTGGGTTATCCTATGGTATGGTTGTTAGTGTAAGAGTATGTTAGTTTCTTTCTATTTGGTAGTAAGCGAGCTATGCTCTAGAATGTACTGGCTTTAAGAGTCTGTAATCTCAATATAATGAGCAATCATTAAATATTATTTATCCAATATTTCAACAACAACAAAAAATTGACACATGTTTTTTTTTGTGGTTTAATAACAAGGATAAAATCACATAAATAAACTTAGATTCTTAGTTTTGTCACATAGATAACTTAGATTTGTTTTTGACTTCTCAAGTACCTTAGGTTTCAGATTTTATTACTGTCCACATTTCTATTAAAATTTTGGATGGAAAGTTAGTCATGTGCCTATCACATGCTTGATAATATCTCAACTGACAAATATACCCCTAACCCTAAGAGCATGAGCAGTCAAGCATTGGATAGGGTTCCTGATACATGGTTGTTGATAGTAGTTAATTCTGTTATTTGAGGGTTGATGATGGGTTGTTAATGTTTAGACTGCAATGGGGAATAGGGTTGTTGATAGATTTTTTAATATGAAATTCAATTTCAGATTAAATTTTAAATCAAATTAAATTCAAATGCAAATGAATATGTTATAAAAAAACTAAAATTTATTAATCTAATGTTTATCTGAATTAATATTATAATTAAGGAAAATTTCATAAAACTACCGTGAACTATGACTCATTTTTACATAACAACTTTAAAGTATCGACCCGTTCACATGACTACGGTGAACTTTTTTTAACGTTCAAAAAGCTCTAACGGTGTTAGTTTTAATAGATTTTTTTTATTTTTGATCATGTGCACAGCACATGACCACTAAACTTTTCAAAATGCCTATATTACCCTTACACAGTAGTTTATCATAAAACTAATATGAATTAAAATAAAAAAAGAAAAAGAAAAACATAAAAAGAAAAGAAAAGAAAACATAAAAATGAATTCCGACAGCTCGTGTCGGCGAGTTCTTACAGCTCGCATCGGCAGAGTTCCGGCAGCTCGTTTCGGCAGAAATCCAGCAGCTCGTGTCAATTCTCTGGCAAGAATCTCGGAGTCCCAAATATGACTGCACCGAGTTCGTACACGATAAGAGTCTCAAAGTAATTTCCAAATCTACAGGCAGTTCGTATCGGAGAAGGGTGAGGAAGAAGAGGATGTCAGTGCTGGGTATCGAAACCAAATTGACGGAGAATCAACGTTGACAAATGAAGGATAGGCCAGGAGGTTCTGGGCTTCACGCCGACTATGAATTGAAGCAACGTGTGTTCATATCCTTAGTCGATTCCAGAATCTAATCGCTTCAAATCCATGATGGATACGGCAGGAACGTCGAACCAGATCCGCTCGAGTCGACGGCGAGA
>JAYMSW010000372.1:0-23891 GCA_036897725.1 Erodium texanum | reverse complement strand
GACTGAGCTCCCCAACTCGGGATCGGTGGCCACATTTTTCCGAGGACTCGGCGAGTACTCCCGAGTTCTTGAACACTGACTACACTACCTATTAGCAAAACTGAGATAACTACATTTACATACTTTTTCTTTCATCTGACTACGCTTAATTTTTTTTTATTTTCACCGTTAATCCGAACCGTTAGTTTTTGGATGGAAAACAGGCACATGCAAAACAGGCGACCCTATTTTTTTTTATTTTATGAAATACTAAATATGCCCTTTTGATTAAAGAAATAAAATTAAAAAAAAAACAAAAGAAAATCGTGTTGAGAGAGACGGAGAAGATCGAAGAAAACCAAGCATAGTGAGGGGTTGGACTCCAAGAGTAGCAGCGCAGCCCAAGAGCTCGCTTTTTCCTTCTCATCTGTTCCTCTTCGTCTACCAGAGCAGCGAAAAAATGATGAAGTCCAGGAGTAGCGGCGCAGCCCAAAAAAAAAGAGCTTCCTATCCTCTACCAGAGCAGCAGTGCAGCCCAGGAGATTGATCTCGTTCATCCCCAATTCCCAATTTCTTTCTCCTTTCCCTCGACCCCGATCCCCTGCCACTAGAGCAACTCGATGAAGTCCAGGCATTGGAGCTGCGCAGGATATCGAAGTTCCAGATCTCGCACCGATCATCGTGGAGGACGCCGACGATTCCAGATTTGTTCGTCGGAGAATACATTAATGGTTGCTTCAACCCTCGTATTCAATCAGACAGTTTTAAGGTTCATGGTATTTTGATTGAAAGAGAATGAGGATTCATGGTTTGACTAGGTTCAGGGTGTGACAGAAAACAGGGTTTGATCACAGTTGGATATCCAGGCTTTTGGGGCCACTCAACCCAGGCCGGTGCCTGAGGCTTAAGACCAAACACACAAAAATATATATCTGTATTATAGTTGACAAGATGTTGATCATAATTTAAAAATATGTATGCCGCCATATTCCTTGTGTGCATGTTTGAAATTTGCATCTCATAATCATCACTTTTGGAAGATAATCTTTACTTGTTTTTCCTTTATAATAAACATTTATGACTTCCTTTTTTCTTTTTCAATTCCACTGTTATCAAATTAAATTGTCTATTTAACTTAATTATTATTTTGGATTCTTAAATTATATAATATTTATTAATCGATCTTAATTCAATAATACTTTGCTTACTAAATTACAAACAATTCTTCATCATAAAATGTGTTGTATTTATAAGTAAGACTAATCCCTCTTAAAATTTAAAATTATGATACATCAGTGCATCAATCGTCACTTTTTTATTATTTTATTACCATTGTCTCTAAATTCCCATGCTTTTGATCTATTGTGAATGAGAGCTTCCACAAAGAGTCTTTGTTGTATGTTTATGTACACTCGATTATTAGTGAAACATATTTTTAGTTGGTTGTTAAAAAAATTATTCATTGTATTTATATGATACATTATTTGTTAGAAAACATAATTATACAGTTTTACTGAATTGCGACATGTTTTTTTTCTAAATGAATTGATATTATAGGGTAAAAAATATCTACTAGTAAAGAGTTGTTATGAAACGTTTGAGTATATATTAAGTACAACCAATAAAAAGTGTCTCGTTGCAAAGGATAGGGGACGGAAAATTATTAGTTGCTTGGGGTTCTAAAATCTCAAGGCCGGCCCTGCGGTTAACATTGATGTTCCACCAGTTTTGGGATTTGCTGTTTGGTTTAGAGTTTGACTATACGATATAGGGTTTGACCATTAATTTTTGGGTTGACTTTGAGGGTTGGGAATTGACCTTGTAGTTTTGGGTTTTGACTAAGTATGGGGGTTGACTTAGAGTGTGGTTTGATTGTGGGTTTAGGGTTGGACTATATGAGAAAAGGGTTTAACTGTGTTCATTTTACGGGTTGGTTTCGAGGGTTTGGGGTTTGACAGTAAGGATTGGATTTCACAAAATTTAATTTATCAAATTAACTCAAAAAATTAATTAACTAAAATATAATGATTACTTTTAGGGGTTTGACTGTGAGATCTCAATGACATATTGTTTGAAAATTTGATTGTTTGTAAGAGGTATTTTCGACAGAAAATTAACTGCTTAGACTAACGGTGAAAATAAAAAAAAGTTAAGTGTAGTTAGATGCAGAAAAAAAAGGTAAGTGTGGTTAGGTGAAAATTTTCTCAATATAAATTAACTAAGTTCTATACAAATAAGTAAGTAAGGTCAAATTTCATTAAAAGATAAATATAGTTGAAAAGAAATGAGATTAATGAAAGTATGGGCTTATACAAATGAAATGGGTACTAAAAATTATCAAAATTTTGTTTAATTTTGATGAAGGTTGGTTTTCGGTCGGTTTTTCGTCTATATAAAAACCCACCAAAAACCTGTTAGCTTTTTTTATTTTATGTTTATTTTTTTTATTTCAGGTTTCTCGGTTTTGGATTGGTTAGTTTGACAGTTTTTTTGCTCACTCCTAAAATTGAACCCATTTCATCTGAAGTTTGTTAAGGTCTAACTCTGAAAAGATAATGTTTCATTTGTCACTTGATAAGCATTTTAAGATTTTCATCTAAATTTTAACATGATAGGAGAGTTCATCTACAATTGAAACCTTCTATGTAATCTTGTTATTGGGCTAAAGGCCTACTGTGAGGAGAGTGTCAAGATCCCATATAAAGAAGATATGGATCCGTTCATGACTTAATAAGTATTTTAGACCTCCACATATCAAGTTGAGTTTCTAAATAGATTGAGCTGCAACATAGAGAAAATGGTTTCTTACTCTGGCTGTTTGTAAAAATTCATGGACAATCCAACCAATAATAATATGGTCACACAAATGAGACTGAACTACACATTTTTGCTTCTCTTGTTTTCCCTATTACAGTCAATTTCAGCATTCATTTCTTCTCGCTGGCGCTTCTGTTGATGGCCCAAAACTTGCTCAACATTCTCTTGGGCTTACCGGAAAGATCACATAAAGATCCAACCTTGGCACACTTCTTGACCCCTTCACAATTCATCCCCCTCTCCCCTAACACATCCGCTTCCGCTATCTTCATCCTCAATGTCCCGAGCCTTGAGGACTTGCTGCATAACTCCCCTGCCTGTCTCGAGCCATCGTGCGCTGCTAAAAGCGCCTTCAGGTTGCTAGGTATCTCGGCCACTTTGCCAGCACCAAGACCAGCTCGTGCCTGCTCGAAGAACAGGACTTTCACCACTACCCTCAGCGGGAGCAACTCGTTCTGCGCAGCGTGCATACACGCTTCCATGGACAGTTTTTGGCAGTCTATAACTCGACATAGCCTCTTCCTTTCGCTCTTGTTCAGGTCCGGATGTGCCTACATTCATAACTGATGTTACTATGGTCATCAATGTTTGATATTAAACTCATGTTACCAATGTTACTAACCTTGAGGTAGATGTCAATGGCCCTATAGAGATCATCGTGAACGGGCCTGGCAAAATCTGGTATAGTCTCAGCGATAGCGATGAACTTTGACATGGGCAAATTCGAATCATGAGCTATTTCCTTGAGATATCCATCTACGAGCTTCGCTACCTTCAATTTGGAGCCGTGTGAAGCTGAGGAAGATCTCCTGCTTTCTTGAAACTCGTTATCTATGTTCTCTGCTGATCTAGACCTTCTTCTCCTATCAGTCCCCGTCTTTGATCTCGGAGGGCTTGTAGGTGGACTCTGTGACTGTAACATGAACTGCTCCAATATGATCATAACTATATCCACATCATATAGTGTGTCACTTACCGACGGTATTAGCAGATCACTCACATTCGCTTCCTCTAGCTGAAGACCCACTCTTCTTGCCAATTCCATCTTTGAAGATGAAGAAGCGTTGAGAAAATTTGACGCCTTCAGGAGTTTAAGCAAGAAACTGCAAGACACCGATCCCTTTTCCATCGGAATCAAGCTTACTATTGATTCCAAAACTAATCTATGACTACCCGAATCTTGTTTCTTCGCATCTGTCTCTGTTGATGTTCTCGGAAGCCATTTAGCTGCATAAGCCTTCAACGCCTCCCCAATGAGGTTGGATGCTACTTTTGCCATGGCCTTGATCGCTATCATCGTTCTCCAATACAAGTCTAGGCTCAGCTCTGCAATATCTTCTCCCCACCAGCCTTTAATCGAACTATGAGACAAGCTCACCTTTGACGGGTGAGTCAAGACCTTGGATGCGATTGCCTCGATGCATCTGCTTGTGATCGTTAACTCTTGTGACCAAACGGGATATGATTTCGTGCTCTGGAGAGTCACTATGGAGTCTTTCCATCCCCGGAGGATGCATGAATTGAGGAAAGCATCGAGCTTGGAGATAAGGTTCCCCTTTTCGATATCTTCAGTCATTTGCAAGTACTCAGCAGCGCATCGTGCAGCAACGATGTTGTGGGCGCTGATAGTGATTGTGATGCCATAGCAGAACTTTGCGCAGAGCTCGAAAGTGTCAATGCCACCGGGGAAATCAGGGAGCTGGACTATTTTGACGTATGAGGATTCAGGCGATTCAGAGCACAATCTTTGCAGGTGCAAGCACTTGGATAAAAGCGGGAACTGTGTGTTGTAGATTTAAACATAAACAAACATAACTAATAGGAATCAAAACTAGAACAGCACAATCAAAATCAAAAGCAGGATTTTGGTTATACCTTGTGAAGCATGTATCTAGTATCCTTTACTTGAACTATGATATCACTAGAGACCTCGGAAGAGACCGTCCTGTAACAAAAACAACCATGAAAACTTTAACCTTAACCATGATAAATGTTTTGACATCAAAGGACACTTACTGAAAAACAAGTCACAGAGGCTTACCTTACTGCCTCAGTAGTATAGAAAGTGTCGGGCCGTGATCCAAGCTTCATGAACCTCATGATCTCAAGTAGAATTGAAGTGTTCCTTTTCCAACACAAGAAGAAAAGGGAAGGCTTGTTCTAGTTTCAGCACAACACAAGATGCAAGAAGTTCCTACTATCAAAATCCCCAAATCAGCAAGAACACACAACACCTGAATGTGATTGCATATCATATATCTGAGTTGTATGTGTTGATTTTGTGGCATATATAGTCAAAGTGACATAGACCCAGAAGATCAGACCCTCCAAAGTTTGTGTCTTTTCAGTCTAATTCAATCATCATTTCGATTTGGACGTCCCAACACAGAAAAAAATCACAAAGACAGTGCAATTTGCAATCCTCAATCTCGATCTCAATCCCAATCAAACTCTAATCCATCAAGATTACATTACATTACAACCTATTTCCCACTATCAAACCAAGCCAATCAAACAATAACAGAGCACTAAAAAGAGATGAAGAACTTAAACACACCATAGCCACTGATTAAGCAGCTCAGAACAGAGCACACACAACACAAACAGTACTCAAGTTAGGTAAAGACTGAATTTTTATTGAACAGACTGACCCATACTAAGAAAAAAGATGTTGGGTTTGGAGTAAAAACCTCAAATTTAAAAAATTTAAGTTAGTTGACGCTTCCCAGAAACATAAGCCGCCGATCAATCATCGGAAAAAAAACCCACCTGAAGAATATCTAGGAGAAGTAGAAACGTGACCTGTTTCGTCTTCTCCGGTGGCTTCTTAAGAACTTGAGATAGTGGCTATGGCTATACTGTATTTGCTATAACAGGATTGAGCAATCCAGGTGTCACCCGACAACCGCCTTTTCGGTGGGGTCCAGGTTTTCTTGTTTTTCTTGCCCTGAGGGGCCCTTGTCGGTGGACCCACTTCCCGATTGATGACCTGGCCTTCACTAAAACTGAGAATGGTGAGATCAGAATCGTGTTATGAAGAACTTGAAGTGGGTTAAAGATAAACTCAATGCGTCAATGATATTAATGGAGGCGGGATCGGGTACCCCTGCCATTTTGACTATCTGTTCTCTTTAATTTGCTTTTTGGTTCCAAAGTGTCAATCATAATTGCAATTATTCTTCAAATGTCTATGAGATAAGTGACTTTAATCAGCATTTATTTGTTTTTGTGGAAAATAATATTCAGCAATGGGAAAAAAAGAAGGGTAAAAGATAGTCCCATGGGGCTACCATTGCATTGGCATCAAATGATAGAGGCCCCATTTCATCATTCTTTACCATTGATGTCTCGTCTTTTTTTTTTTAAAACGTTAAGTTTTATTATAATTTTTATTTGGTGATAACAAGATCAATCATCTCCGTAGAATCGATTTACGATTTAATAAAAGAGTGAAACAATTATGATAAACATGATTATCATTACATTAATGTCAAAAAAAAGTCTTTAACCCGACCGAAAACGAATTGATTATGTGATTAACAGATTAAGTACTCTGCGCTTCTCCGAATTGTTCATCTATGGCTTGATTTGGTTTTTGTGGTATGAGAGCTTTAGCTACTGTGATGGTCCGTTGGTCAGGGGACAATGACAAGTACTAAGCATTGATCAGTTCGATTGCACACGTGCGGTGGAGGCCCATGCTGTCTGATATTGTCACGTGTTGTCCACGTCAGCATACTTATTGATTAGTTACGAGTCTTACGACACATTCTAGCTCTGCAGTGCCACTTGTCCGAATTGACATTCGAGCAACAAGTAACCATATCTTTGATTAGTGGCTTAGTTTTAAAGGGCCGAGACGAGACCCATTTGGAGCAGAAGTGTCCATTTCTTAAATGGGCCTATCCCGAATCCAATCAATCGCCATGTGGGCTTATTTGAGTTTTATTGGGTTCAAGTCCAAGCCCATCGAAACAATCTATGTGTGTTCTTGAAGTTAAAGGTTGAAAAATATGAGATGATTAAGAATATAATTACAAGGCACATGCACTGTTTCGTAATGGCTAATGAAATATTCCAAGGCCTAACTCACAATTTTTCTGGAAGGAACCTCATTCCCAGCATGTGTACCAAACTTACTGGAAACGGTGCCGTTTCATTAAGATTCTTTCTTTTATTGATAATTTCATTTGCGTCTCATACATGCATGATTAGGAATCACTTTAGAAGTATTACGTGAATCGCACGGTTCTTCCTCGAACTGAAAAAAAAAAACTTATGTGTATGATTAGTTTTAATATAATTTTAATGACAACTTGTCACCATCAAAATCGTAATTAAGATGACAAGAGACACTTTAATAGCTTAAATAACACTCTAAATATGAATATTATATTAGCTTTAGCTCAGAACACAGTACCTCCTACACAATTTAGCTAGCTCTCTATGTATACAGCTTCTTGTTAACCTATTTTTTAATTGATTTAATTTAATATCTATTAATATTATATACAAATAAAACGGGAATAATACAAGAAACTAACCACTCCAACAACTCTTTTAAGGGCTAAAATAGGCCAATAATGGCATTAATTAAATATCTTAAATTTTTTAAAATTATTTTGAGATAATAACATATTTTTTTAAAACGTGACTTTTTGGTAAATATAGGAAACCGAAGTCCGTTGCGGGGTACTATGAAACCTACCCGTTTGTTTGGAGGTATTTACAGCAAATGTTGACTCAGTCAACGTCCTAAACCGTCAACAATCAGAGAGTTCTTAAATTAATTGACCCGTTAATTCCTCGGAATTATTTTAAATTTGTTACATTCCAAGAAGTAGCCAACCACAGGTATTTAATTAATGGTCATAATCATTTTCTCTTAATTATATTTAAAAAGTTATCTTTAGGGCTCACCTATATTGAAAAGGTTAATAAAACGGGGACAAGAGACCAAGACAAGAGACAAAAGTCTCAATTAATCTTACCATGTGCGACTTTATTTTTTTTGTTGTCCAACAACGTGATGACATAAAGAAATGGGTTAATTAAATGGTCAAGTATACAGAATTAGTGATCATAATTAAAAATCAATACAACGATATAAAAATATAGACCGCATGAAAGGGACGTGAACATTCCACCAATCAGAGACATACACAAATGATGAAGAGAAAGTGTAAGCACTCAATTAAAAATGAATTAAAGAAGCAATTAACATATTATTAGAGACCATGTGTAATTTTTTAAAATTAAACCCCTAAAACAATAAGCTATGGGTAGGACCCACATACACCTCTCCTCTCTTGATTGGGGAGAAACTTCTGGAGTTAGAAAGCAGTATTTGGAAAGTTTAGGGTGAAAAGGGAAGATGTAAAAAATAGAAGGACTAAAGTGCAAGGAAGCCATATAATAAAGACCACGTGCAGTAGCCGTTAATACAGTCATGCTCAGTCGTCGACTAGGTTTAGATTAAATTAAACGCGCAGAAGACTCGGCCTGACCGCCACGTGTACTCCAACTCTGTTACGTTTGTTTTTGGTTTTAACAGAATAAAACAAAGCGACACATAGAGGCCACGTCCAGGAGTCGGTCAAGCAGGCGCGTGGGGACCCAGTTTCCGTACCAGATAAATGACCAAATTGCCCTCCGCCTCGTTCGTCTCTCCGGTAACATGTCGATGACCGTTTCGAATTAAGAAATCGAGAGGTGTCGTTATAAGAAGAGGAAGCGAGGTAGAAGACAAGCGAAACGACTCCATTGCGCAGCTCCAAGAGAAACTCCATTTACAGAGAGGCCACAGCTATTCCCTTTCCCTCTCTGGAGATCGAGTTCTGGGCTGATTTTTGTGGGACTGTTTAGGATTTGAGGCGCTCTGATCTGGGTTCGTTTAGAGTTGTAGCTGCAACCGCAGATTCAAGCGAGTTTCGGATTGTTTTGATTTCGGTTCGGTTTTGATTTGTGTGTTAGAGAGAATGTGGTGGATGATGGGTGAAGGAGGAGGCCATTACTGTTCTAAGAAGACTGATAATCTCTGTGGTGATGTTTGTGGCCAGGTATGTTCTCTCTCTCAAGCTATTTTTTCATTTGTTCTGGAGACCCATTTCATACGATTTCTGGTACTGGGGTTCTGTAGGTCGGATTTTTTATTCTGGGTATGTTTGGGTTCTAAGAAAATGTGGGGAATATGATAGGAAAGCTAAGAACTTGGATCTCAGATTTGTTATGCTTTGGGACTGTGAAAATATTGAATATTGGGACAAAAGCTTATGAATTCATCATTTTCCTTTCATTTCTGATTTAGATATTTGGAAACTCAATTAAATTTGCCTATATGAACCCTGCAACTGGTGATCAGATTATTCTCCTTTTTTAATTGTATTTCTGAACTAAATTTGTGAGCTCTACTGTCACATTGAGGGAATGCTAATTTTATATATTACCAGATTTAGAAACTTGTGCTTAACCTGCTGGACTATGTTGTTAATATTAGAATCAAAATGAGCATATGCCATTTAACCAAAATCATGTACTTAATGTATGAAGTAAGATCCTATTTAGGATACAACTATTTGAGCTAACTGTAAACATTTAAGTCCTTCAGTAATATGGTTAATGGAATTGATTTTGATGGTTTTTGGGAAAACTGAAATGCAAGGAAACGAATCGATTAGGGAGGAAACCCATCTTGGACAATTACCTTATCATTCTCTATAAGACCAAATAAAGTATGAGTGCCTGCATAAGCATTCCTTTCTTCTTAACTCAGACAGTCCAAATTTTGATTCTTATTTACATCTGCAAGCATGAATTTTTATGGTCCTCAAATTTCAGTATTGACAAGTTAAATGCGCTTGTTCTTTAACTTCAGGAATCAACCCGGGTTTTGAGCATTTCAAGGATTCGGTGCATCATGCGTGGCTTGGATTTCAAGACATACATCTTTTTGTTTGCTTTTGTTCCTACATGCATCTTCGGCATCTACATGCATGGGCAGAAGATCTCCTATTTCCTGAGGCCATTGTGGGAATCACCACCTAAACCATTCCATGACATTCCACACTACTACCACGAGAATGTGTCTATGGAGAATCTCTGCAAACTCCATGGCTGGGGAATTCGTGAATACCCAAGACGTGTCTATGATGCAGTGTTGTTCAGCAATGAGCTGGACCTCCTTAGTATTAGGTGGCAAGAACTGTATCCATACATAACACAGTTTGTGCTCCTTGAATCAAACTCAACATTCACTGGATTGCCAAAGCCTCTTGTTTTCGCCAGCCATAGGGATGATTTCAAATTTGTTGAGCGAAGGTTAACTTATGGGACTATAGGCGGGACATCGAAAAGAGGGAAAAACCCTTTTATTGAGGAGGCTTTTCAAAGAGTAGCATTGGATCAACTTCTCAAAATAGCTGGTATTTCTGATGATGACTTGCTGATAATGTCCGATGTTGATGAGATACCAAGCAGACACACCATCAATCTGTTAAGATGGTGTGATGACATACCTCAAGTGCTTCACCTTCGGCTCAAGAACTATCTATACTCTTATGAGTTTCTTGTGGATGATAACAGCTGGAGGGCATCGGTTCACAGGTATCAGACAGGGAAGACGAGGTATGCACATTATCGCCAGACAGATGACATTTTGGCAGATGCAGGTTGGCACTGTAGCTTTTGCTTCCGCCATATCAGTGAGTTCATATTCAAGATGAAAGCTTACAGCCATTTTGATAGAGTGAGGTTCTCGCATTATTTGAACCCTAAGAGGGTGCAGAGAGTCATCTGCAAAGGAGCTGATCTGTTTGATATGTTACCAGAGGAGTACACTTTCCAGAAAATCATTGGGAAGATGGGTCCGATTCCTCATTCTTTCTCTGGTGTTCACCTTCCCTCGTATCTTCTGGACAATGCAGAGAAGTATAAGTTTCTCTTACCCGGGAATTGCATGAGAGAAAGTGGCTGATCCTCTTCTGCGGCTATGGTGTGTCTGCATTGTAAAGTCTTGCTGTAGGTGCAGTTCGTGATGCCTCATGAAGGGTTCAACTGAAAATTTAACAGTGGTGTCACTGATGCTATCCTGCCTTGGAAAGTCAGTTGTACATAACTTTTTTCTATTGAAGTCCTGGTTTCATTGAAGATGGGCTTATCTATTGACCAACCAGAAAGCTGGCTATGACAGAATAGCCGAGTTGCTGCAAAGATGCTTCCATGTTTACTTATCAATCGCCAATGATATGAATATGATTCCCAAATATTCTGAAGTTTGTATAGATTGTGAGGTTCTTGAACTTTTTCCCGATGCAAGAAAGTTTCGTTTTTGAGAGGAACTTATTCTTATCTGTTATCTATCAATTTATTGGTTTAAAACTTCTGATTGCTTTAGCTAATTGAAATGTGCTACCATTATAGGAAGAAGCAAAAACCATGATGTTGAGATTTTCCAATTTGATGACCTATGATATGTTCTTAGCCTGAGACATCCTCATCATCTTTTCATTCTCAATTCTGGTTGACTTTTTTTTAGGAATGGGTCATGCCATTCAGGCAGCTAAGCTGGCAATGGGGATATATACCCAGAAGCCATGGTACCACCACCACCACCCATAAGAATAAGTCAATTATTATTTTTGAAGTAGGCACTGAGGTACAAGATTAGAAGTCTAATATTTGCATAATTGCCTTGTATTTATGAGAATATGAAAGCAAAGTATTTTTCTAGTAACAATACAAGTTGAGTATTTTTTTATCAACAAGGAAGTAGGAAAACATAATCCAGCTTAAGTTGATCCTAACCCTCACCTCACACTTGTACAAGTGTAAAATCACGGCATTCTCCAAAATCTGAATCAGAAAACCCAATCATATGTGGATATGCTGATATTCTACATGTGAGCGTATAATTCCTTGTTTCCTTCAAGTATTTCAATACTTTCTTCGCCTTGCCAATGAGCGACCCCTAAGTTGCTCTGAAATCTGCTCAACATCCTAATTACATGACTAATGTAAGGTCTTGTGCATATATCAAACTTCCTACAAGAGAGGCATAAGGGTATCTTGGTATATCTTTACATTACAGGTCATTGTATGGACATTGCTTGAGATCAAGCTTGTTACCTTACTAAGATTCAAATTTCTACTAGTTGTGTATTTTTTTTTTATCATTAAGAAAATAAGAAATCCTAATCTAACATAAGCTAATTCTAACCTTACTCTCACTTTACACTTATACGGATATAAGTATACCTACTGAGATTCAAATCTCTGACCTTAAAATAGTAACTGACCATCAGGCCAACCCCAAGTTAAGAGAGAGAACACAAAGTATAAGAGCAAAACCCTTGCCTAGAATGGGGATCTCATAGTTCCACCTCCTAAGAATGTGATTCTTGTTCCTAAAAGAAAGCGTAGTTGGGCATGCACTTTTTTATATCATTACTCGAACCTAGAGGCCGAGAATCCAAACATTTGATCAATTAAGCTATGGTGGGCATGCCATTTTTGAATCACTAGCTTGCTTCTTCTAGAGACATGGCCAAGAAGATGGATTGGAGAGTATGAGATGCACTCTTTTCATCATTTTTTTTTATATAAAAAATAAGCAATATCTAAACCCTATAAATAGGCTTGCAAATCAACATCAATAAACACACCTCACTAGCTACTAACAAGATGATTCAAGAGATTGAGTACCAGCAGCAGCAGCTAGGTTGTAGCATGCACTCAAGAAATGAGTTCCAGAGCCATGGCTCTATCCAGATGCAACCTGGTCAGTCTCATACTCCTCCTGGTCATCACAAGATGAAACCAAAACACAAGAAGAAGCACCACCATAACCAGAGTGGTTGTGATGGCAACATGTGTGCTTCTAGCTCCTCCTCTCTCCACGGTGGTCCTCCTATGTTGCAAGGCGGCGACATGTCTGCAACTGAGACCAAGTACCACCACCAGGAGCTGAGCAGCAATGGCTGCTACAACAATGGAGGATGGAGAGCTGAGTGGATCACCAAAGCTCTTTAGATGAAGATGATGATGCTTAATTATCACTGTGTTGTGTCTTAAGATAATAAGCACTTTGAGATTACAAGTGCACTCACGCTATATGTGAACTGATTTAATCTGGTTCCTCATTAACTAAATTTAAGTCTTCAATTTCTACTTAATTGGTAAGCTAAAAAGTCTGCTACTTAGCTCTAACATGATTCTTAACAAATCAGTTCAAATGGGATTGAGAAGATAATTGGAAATCAAGCATCCCTAAAAGTTTGCTGATGCATATTTGGTCAAACAACCATTTCTTTCACATGTTGTAATCAACATTTTTTTGACACAATTTGATTCGTGTTTATCGACGCGGGCCAAAACTCACACGTGGACACCTAACAGTTGTAAATGCTATAAGATTTTCTCTAGGGCTGCGCATATAGGAATAGGATTATACCAAAGAACCCATCTTTGACACTAAAGCTACAACCCTTTATGCCATCCCAACTTGGCTGATACCTCCTCCCATAAAGAAAATGGCATTAGATTCTAAAACCTTATCTTTCAAGAACAACAATTCTATCACACCAACAAGTCTATAAAATGGGTTCATGAAACACTCAAAAACAACATCATAGTATAAACATCTTCCCTCCCACAATTCAAAACCTTAAAGAAGCAAAAAATGTCGTTCCAAGGCGCTAGCTACCATAACCATGGCAAGCACCAGCACCAGCAAGGTTGGTACAGAACAAATGATTACTATCCAGCATATATAGTGGAGTCCATGCCTAGACACCAAGAGGCTTATGTGACATTCAATAACGGGTACGGGGAACGTGTCCAGGAGGCTCCAAGGAGGGTCCGAGTGGTCGAATATGAGTACCAAAGTCCTCCTTCAAGAGTGATTTCTGACAGATATGAGGTCTGTGAAGAGAAGGTTGACACAGAAGCTGAGGAGTTTATCAAGCTTGAGCACAAGAAGTTTGGGTATTAAGAAACTAAGTAGCTGTGTCACTATGAAGATTGTATGAGATATATTATACATGTATCATAGTTTCATGTATAGCTTTAAGAAATCTATGTATTATTATAGTTAAATAAATGATCAGAGAGCTCATTTTAATGTGCTCAAGATTGAAACTATACGGGTCTCATCAATATTTAGCATGTGGTGCACATTTGATGCATGAATTGATTTGGGTAAATTTTTACTTCTAGATTTCTCAGTAGATGCATCAAAGACCACCCAAGTGGCTAAGCTTGATCCACTAGAATGGACATGGAAACCTTAGCTAGACCTTCATGATGCCTCAATGATTGAAATGGTCTGATTTGGACAGTGTACATTTGTTGCCTTATTTGTTGTGTGGATTCTTCTCCAAGGTTCTGTGAGTCTGAGGAATTTTCCAATCATATATACAAACCAGTGATTCGGTGATGACTCTCAAGTGTCTTTGTGTGCACAATTGAACCAAGTTCTGGTCTTTAAGAGAAAAGGCACAAAGAAACATGAAATGAACCACCGATCCTGCTACAAAATCGACCCTTTACAAATGACAGATTTACAATTGAACCAGAACTTGGTAACATGAAGAAGAAGAAGAGCTGAAAATGCTCCAATCTCTTCATGTTTGTTTTCATTTATGTTACAAAAGGTTCAACTTGACGAGAGGATTGGAAGAACAAAAAGGAAGATCATGAACCAAAACAAAAAGAGAAACAGAGGACACAAATAGAGCAATCCTGTAAAATCTTCTTCCTCTTCAAGTTGAGATTTTTAGCGGATGGATCGACAAAGAGGACAAGTGATCTGTTTAAGGTGAAACCACTTGTCCAGACAACTCTTGTGGAAGAAATGGTTGCAAGAAAGCTCACTAACCTCGTCTTCTCCCTCAAACCTACACAGACACACACAACACTCCACAGAAGCGCCATTGTTGCTTCTGGGAACACTGCTATGAGGAGCGTCGCACAGAGATTTGAACTGGGTTGTTGACACACGCCTCTCTCTTGAAAACCCAGTTCCATAAAGATCTTCTTCTTCAAAATCCCGAGAATTAGAACTCGCACCAATCACTTGCAGAGCCGATCTCAGCATGTTCTTCAACAGAGCCACGGAGAGGACCGTGTTCATCACCAGCAATGGAAGCACCCCCTCCGCCGAACACGGGAAGCTCGAGATACCCATTATCTTCAATCCTCGATTTCCCCAAAAAAGTTCAGTTCTTGACACGAAAATTGTAAGCTGTGAAGATTTGTAGTCTTCAATGAGGACACAGGGACACGATTCAGAGCATGAATCGGGACAGGGCCGAGCCAGCTAGAGACAGTGAGGAGCTAGCTCGAGACGGACCAGGTTTGTTTTGGTTGGGCTGGTCTGGTCTGGTCCTGCTCATAATTAAATACGTGCGAACGAGTCGTGTGTGGGGCCTGGTGGTACACGTGTTGGGGCGAGGCTTGATTTTTATTGTGTTTATGTAATAAAAAAAGTTTGAAGAAGCCACGTGTACGGTGTGTTTTTCATAGCCAATGAGATGGTGACTCCTGGGACAGAAGGAGAAGTTTCTTGATAGATTCACACACAAACAAGCGTGACATCAAAATTAGATTTGAACCGTACAATTAAACATGAAAAATACACAAACTACATTTAAAGCAAGAATCATAAGTCAACACTGGGGGCTAATTTCAGATGAAACCTTAACCTTATCAAACTAAAAGCTAAGGCTCAAAATTCTGATTATGTAGATTACAAAGCCTAAAGGTTATAACCATAGTGATAAGTAAAAAACTGATATGATACTATAATACCTCGTACTTACATCAAAATCTACTAAGATTCATCATTGCCATCCTCTAACGAGTTGTGGAGTTCTGAGAAACTCCGATGGAGTTGTAATAAGCCTTCTCGGCGTTTGCAACACGACTTTGAAACATCGTCCACTCCTTTTTACACCTCTCCCTCACCTGCACCAGGCACCAGAAGGGTTCAGAAGCCGGTTATTGGATATGTTATGGAACGAATTGTGCTAATGAACAGAAAGGGAAATTGTATGAAGGAACGGTCTTTTCTGTACCCCTTCCCATGGCGCCCTCCCGTTTTCAGATTGTCCCTACACAATAAACTTGTAAGTACTTGCCCCAAAATGTAAAATGAAGTTCAAAGGGAGGGGTCGATGGTGATTTTTACCTCATTCCCAAGAGAAGGAACGGTCTGATGAATAATCCACTGAGAATCTACAACTCCGATTTTCTCGTGAGCGGGCTGCTTTCAACGGGGTCATGTTAATTTCCACCTCAAACTTGATGTGAATACAATGAACCAGTAAAACAGGTTACTAACCTCTACGCACTTTCTAAGGGCAAAATCAAGACCCCATCCATGCACCAAGTCGTTCTGCAAAATTCAAGAAAGCACGCCAACTCATGTTTTGTTTGCTAGAAATGAACAACTTTATAATACCGCTCTTGCGGTCATCTTTTACCTGAATCATATGCCACACACAGCGCCATGCATCCCGAGAGAACACAGGAGCCATGATCTCAACAAACCTGCATTCGTGAAGGGGCATACCGGTAAATATACAGAAACCAAAGGGTATAGGAGAAGAAACACTCAAGAAGAAGCAATCCATACGCTGCACAGGGAGGCAGGAGTGGCTCTGTGCACCAGCCCGGCTTCTCTGTAGTTTGTCTGATACAAAGGAAAAGGGCTGAAAGTTAGTTTTTTTTTTACTCCATCTATTAGTTTGAGTCCATTTCAGTTAAGGTAATGAGATGAGGATCGTGTTCTTACTTGTGAACTTCGCTTTCCCCTCTTCTCTTGGTCATCTGCCAAGTCAGCCCTTTGTTAGGTTCCAGACCCGGTTGAGAAATCTCCAAGCCGTGCTTCCTCACTAGCTTTATGTATCTAGCATCGGGTATATAAGGCACAACAACGGTGAGTGGATATACAGAGGCATAACCAATGAAAATGATGGCGCTTGACTATACATATATGGCAACACTTACTCTTCAGCATTGAAATGCTCCACCCCGAGGTCCTCATCCCAGATAAATATGTAGTCGTATGGTGCCACTATGTCAGGATGCAAAAAACGCTTGGCATACCACCTGCGAAAATTCGCAGCGAGCTATTACTAAACACACTTAATCTTAATCCCACTCCATTATAGATATAAGTTGGAATTGGTTGCTTACCATTTAGTCTGCTTACCAACGCTGACATGGATTGCCCGCTTTGACCACTCAAATTCATCCCATTCCGTTGTTCGACCATCGTAATGAAATAAGAGGATTGTGAAATCCGATGAAAACTGTAGCCCAAGTATTTTCAGTCACACAACACAAACAAGCACGCATATGTATACATATATAGAGAGAGTGTGTGTGAGATACCTTTTTGACTGATGCGTCGATGTTATGTCTCTGTTTATAACCAACAGTGAAGGTAACGAGATACTTTGGTTTCATGGGCAAGTCCTGCAAGCAAAATTTAATCAAATACCTCTAACTCTGAATTTATATAATCATGCTGCACCTTAGAGGATTTTAGGTAATAGGCAAATAGCAATGTACTTACGGTGGTGATAGAGGACATACCTCACTAGGCTTACCCCACAATCTGCGGGGGTACAAGTCTGACTCAGCTACAACAATTCCTGGTGCTAATCTCTCTGCTCCTCTAGGATTTGATGGGACCCAAATCTACATAACAATCATAAGGGATAAACAAGTTATTATATTATATTTCTAAATATAGTTTAATAACTCAAAGCAATAGGATTTTCTATTTTGCTATATTGAGTTAAAGGAAATCGCATAGCAATAGCGGTAATCTATATCTTCATGCCTCTAATCGATGTTATGCTAAAACTAGTTTCAAACTATTCAGAAAACAGCAAGATTTTGAGACGTGTAAGATCTGAAAAGAAGTACCTTTGAGGTATCATTCAAATGCTGTTCTTGATTTGGTTTGGCATTATTGTGCCTCACCGAAGACCACGCATTTAAAAATGTTTGGGACGAGATTGCAGTTTTGTGGTCATCAATGTATGAGAAATCAATATTAGGAAGAAGGCTGGAGCTCAGATTTAGCTGCAATATATAAAATCAGTTACTTAAGTGTGATCTTTAGTTATATAGAAGCAATATGAATCCAACGACACGATGAATCTTTATATATACATAGATTGTAGCTTACCTTAGTTAATGACAAAGTAGGAAAGGAAACTCCGATAAAGAAGCCAAAAACTATTCCAGTAAAAGCCGTTACAAAGAGCCTCATTGCATCATTCGGTTTTCTACTGATCACGCTGCAGCCAAGAAATCATAAATGTTATATGATGTGGTGTCACAGAGTATGATCACTAGGTAAAATCCTTGACTCTGAGAACTAAAAAGGTTTAAAAAAAAAGAAGTATAACCTGCGTGCAAAAGTTCCCATCTTATTTACAATCTTCTGTCTATACATTCACAACGAGATAAGATGCAATGTAAAAATATCTAGTTTTACTGCTTTGTTCAACAAGTACCAAGTTCCCAATTCTCCAGACCTGGTGCAAGTAGGACATTTGTATCAGTTACATAACGCTCCTTTGTGACTCGATGAAGACATCACAAAACGATTATATGAAATTTATCAAGCAAAAAAAAAATGGATCTTTAATACTGTTCATTTGGTTGTAGACTGCTAATGGCGCTACTTCAAGTTACCTCTAATCTTCAAGAACTATATTTGGTAAGTGCTCTTTTTCAAATATATAGCATCAACTATTTCCGTAACTCAAACATAAGCAAAATATAGAAATGTTAATCACAAGCAAAAAGATGATGTTGGTGAAAGTGCAAGCTTAGAGCGCAATACCCAAAATTAGGAAGTACCAAATACAAAACGACCACTATACCATATGGGGAGAATCAAAAACCTCTACAAGCAATATCGCCGAGGAAAATCACATGCCCTCTAGGACTGAAGATCCGTTCAAACATCAGTCAGCATCTCCATAAGCAAACTCTATTGACTCAAATTTTAACAATACCAAAAGCAAATTCAATGTATTTAGCTTCCTTGCATTGTACAGTTAAGTTAGCTTAAAAACCATTCACACATGCTCAGCAACCATTCCTTGGTCTTCCCAATTGCTTTTTCTATTGATTAAACTTGAAGCAACTACAAAAATTCTAGACAATCTAGAGATTTACACCTACCATATCCCAAAAACTCACTGAGCAAGGGAATTTATTTATAAAAAAAAAATAAATCAGGAAAACTGAAATTGAAAATCGAAACTACCCATAGCTAAATTTGCTCCATAACACAGAAATTTTACATTTTTTTTCCAATACCCAACTCGGAAAACAGTAAGTGAACTTAGCTGATTACAACCACCTGATCAAATTAGTAACTTTACTTCCCCAAACATATTTTCTCGGCAACCAAACAAGCAAAGCACAGAGGAATCAGAGAAACGCACCAGAAACAGGAAACGGAAAGATGAAGACAAGCCGAGCAAGATCTGGTGAGAAAATGGGAATAGAAACAAAGTAGTGGTGAAGTTGAATCTCGAATAAAGTAAAAATCTTGGCGATCGGCTTCTGGGGAAGAAGAAGAAGAAGCGAGCGAGAGAGAGAGAGAGAGAGAGAAACGAGAGCTTCACTCACCAACTCACTACCTAAAGAAACGATGATTGTCCGATGATTTTTGTTCCTCGCTCTTTTTGCTGTTGCTGTTTTTGTTTTTCCCTTACAGTCAGTTATGGATGGTCCGTCTAGGAACAAATAGGTGAGCGATTTTCTCTTTAATAATTAATAAATAATCTTTATTTATAAAAGGAAATATGTTGAAAATAATTACACGTGGATCTAATTTTAGAAAGAACTAAAAACACGTAAACCAATAAATAAGAGTTGATAATGTTATTTATAGATTATTCAACTTTAATATGGTAAATAAAAAATGGAATGTAGGAACATTATTATGGTGAGGTTATTGACAATTGTGGATTATTGTGGTGAGATTCAAATTTGAAAAAAGTTTAAGGTAGGGACTCATAGATTAGTGTGGATTATTGACAATTGTTACGAAACTCGAGATTACTTTAGATTTAATTTAATAAAGTTAATGTTTTGAATATTTGTTGTTTAGTGATGAGGTGCTTAATTTAATTAGTGTACAGAAACAAAGAGGACGCGTGTAGCTACATGTCCTTTCCTTTCCAGAAAGGAGGCCTTAAAGATTCTAGTTTAGTGACCTGTGACACTCGACAGCTTGGACCTCCCATGGAGTCATGCGCCGGCCTAGGCCCGGACCCGATTCCCTTAGAGGCTGGTTTGGGAAAGAATTACTACCAAACCAATCAGGGGTGACATATCGACCATTATCAAAAAAAACATTTCTTCTTCTCTCATAATTCTAGCTTGGTTCTACCTCGACTGACGTGGCCGAGCATGGCACGGCGCCCCGATGAAATTGCTTTAATGTAGAGCTTTGTTTTTGTTGACCACATTGGAGTGTTTGGGTTTTGATATATGACAGAAGTCGGTATTTTTCCTCTTTTTTTTAAAAAAAGATTGTCGCATATATTATATATCAACGGTAAGATATACATAACAACTGTTGAAACGAATGGCAAAAAGCCCTCACAAAACCTAATAAAAATTTCTGCAGTCAGCTTATCGATTAGCATAGCTCGCGTATCACTTACAACCAGATTAGACCTAAATGAAATGACCTGAAACGCAATAGATGCGCACCTAAGCCAAACTAGGTCTAACACCTTAACCAGACTAAGTTTGACACCAAAAAATCAGACTAAGCTGACACCAAAAACCAGACTAAGCTGGCACCTTGCACCTTATTAATTAAAAACAAAAAACAGCAACTAAACCACAGACTGAATAAGCGCTGCCTCAAGACGGATCTCCACACTCAATTGACCCTGGGAAGGACGGCACGGGCAGGGCGAAAGAATGGTGTAGGGAAGCCGGGCAAAAGAGAAGCGGCAAGAAGAGCCCCACCAAGTTGGATCCAGTAGAACAGGAGAGAGAGCCGGAGAGGGGGAGAGCTAGCTCGAAGGAGGTTTCATCCCCCTCTCCCAATGATGGTGGCCGGTTAAAGGAAACTCCAAGAGAGAGCGGATAGATTTTTCCTCCTATCTAGTTATATGAGAAAGAGAAAAAATAATTTTGTATATATATATATTTTTTGTTTTTATTGAATTGTCATGTTTTAAGACAAGATTGACTGGTTAGAGTTCTACCGACATTATGAGTCGACTCCTCAAAGAATCATTTATCCTAAAAGAATTCTTTTTGTCTCATGCCTGATATCAACACATTTCTTAAATTCACGAGTAATTTCGTCACATTGGCCTTGCTCTAACTCGAGTGGGTGGAGCCGACCATCCACCCCAAACCTGCACTAATAACGCAATTCCAAGATCTTAACAGTTAACAAACCACATGATGGGGTCTAAAGTCCACGGCTCATAAATCCTGAAACAACTCTTCTTCTTTCTTGGAGACAATTTGATAATTATTAGTCTGCGTTTGTATATATTAGACAGTGACTTGTCAAAATAGTACCTGTAATGTGCTTCGGAACTTTTCAGCTAACTACATATATAAAAAAAAGGTGGATGTATTATCAGATTTCAAATCAAATTAATAGTTAAACCATCAAAAGCTCTTGGCTTGAAAACATATCAAGGAGGAGACAATACTGTGTTGATTTGAATGAATCCAGAGACATGTAAAATATGATACAGGTTACAAATATCAACAATAAAGCCAAAAACACAAGATAAGAGAGAAAATACCCAGAGAAACTGTCACAAAAATAAGCTAGAGTTCAATACTGTGTTGATGAATGAAATTAGTCCTAAGAACATACAAAGGCTCTTGGCTTCAAAACATATCTAAGGAGGAGACAATTTTTTTTTTCTTTTTTTTTGCAGTTTTACAAAGTTCTGAATATATAATTGCTGGAGTTCCCAGTGCCAGTACTCAATCAGTTGCCCAGAGCAAAATCGAGAGAACAATGAAAAGACAACATTATTTTGTTCTGGTTGGTTCATGTCAAAAGTAGCAGAGATGTCAAAATGAATCCACATCTATAGCTCTTCACCATCTTTCCCTCGACCTTGGCCTGCTAAAATACCAAATGTAAGTTAGAGTTAGCGTTTTGTAGTGTTTCAGACACCTTTTTCAGCAAACATGAAATACTATTTGAGGCAACATGGAATTCTTGAAACTGTCAAAACTATATTTGGATGGTGTGGTCCAAGCTGATTACAGCAAATTTGTATTGCATTCTTAGTTTTCTATGCAACATGCATTGCATGAAATCGGTGCTATGGAGGAACAATGGAGCTGTTAGGAAGATTTGCACTAAGCATAGCTACAAATGAACTCAGACATTTGAAGATTTTGAATCAAGGGACCAATATAGAACAAATTTCAGAATAATGCACACAAGTTAGAAAAGTGAATTATTATTATTTTGCCCAAAAAAGAGTTACGAAATTGAAATTAGAAAAACGAATTTCGATACTACGCTATGATCCCCAAATGTGATCTCCAACTAAACATTATAAATAACATTCCAGATTTAAACAGGTTAAACTAATATTCCACATTATAAACTGACATTCCAGGTTAAACCAACATATACATCTAGGAAATATGCAACTGGTAATACATTGTTACCTGTCCATATCTCTGTTCCCCAAAAATGCTCTTTCCCTGCCACCTTGAAATCCTCCTCTTCTGTCCTCACCAGGCCTTGC
The DNA here is from genome assembly GCA_036897725.1 of Erodium texanum. NCBI lineage: Eukaryota > Viridiplantae > Streptophyta > Magnoliopsida > Geraniales > Geraniaceae > Erodium > Erodium texanum. The sequence continues at coordinate 1,314 of JAYMSW010000372.1, read as the reverse complement.
CCACGCATTTCCCGTGCCACGTGATCGAGGCCTATCCGCATACTCATTACTTCTGGACTCCTCATGTGAACCCGACTGAGAGGGTGGCCTATCAGCATAAATAGCAGCCCTACCTGATCCAGAACCAGGCCTAGAACCGGGCCTATCAACAGCTTTCTGCCCAAAACGAACTTTGTCGTCTAAATCGCGAATCAACAATTCCAATTCCTTTTCTTTTTGAAGTATTATCTCCTGTATATTGGGATCTTTCTCCAATTGTTTCTTTAAATCATCTAGTTCACTTTTCAGCAACTTTTCGTCCTCGGTTTCAGGCCTGAAACATTTCCTTTTTCCCTTTAGATATCTTGACATACAGCCAGGAGATAAGAATTTGAAGGAAACTAAACAATTCACTGAATCAGGTTTATAAAATCAATCATCACCAATGAGGACTTCTAGTTTTATTTTGGGAAATGTATTAACATTTTAGAACCAAACATTGTAGTAAAGTTTATTGTTCATAATCAAATGCTTCCCACATCATAAAAGACCAGTATTATGCATGTCTGTAGTAAAATTTTCAGGAAAAAAAATCCACTTCTATCTGTTACCGAATGGTGTAAGTCACGATATAAAGCACCCATGGGGAAATACTAAGGGAAAGCATTAGTATAGAGGAAAACAACAAATCTCCACAGACCCAAAAGAAAAACTGAAAACAACACTAGTGTAAGAATTGGGATAGCTACACTACAGGCCAAATCCCATACTCAAAACATGAAACTGGAAACGTGAAAAATAAAATACATCAGATTATTTTATGCCTGGGAACTATCTAGTTAGACTAGCAGTCAATGTTTGATATGCCCCAATGGATATCATCATACCAACAACTCTGTATAATATACCTTAGAAGATCTGATGAACCAACTATTTCAAAGACTATACGGATAAAACTACCTTGATGTACATAAGAGCAAAGATTGCCTTGATGGCAGAACAAGAATACACCATTATTATAACTAGACAGAAAAGGCATAACGCCATTGTTACTAATTAAACAATCGTAACAAGAATCAATGTAACTATTTGTTTTTTGTTCTTGTAAAATTACATTCTATTTTTTATATCGTTATAGAAACAATCACTACCTTGCAAAAACAACTAGGCTTCTAATGTAATGATTTTGAGAATGCAGAGTGAACACCAATGTTGAACAAAATGCTAATTATATGAAACTCCACACAAGACTGCCAAAATGTTACGGTCCCCATCTCTGGATCGAGTTATGGGTTCGGAATAACTAACATCACTAGTGGAATTCATTTGAGAGAA
>JAYMSW010000371.1:0-23909 GCA_036897725.1 Erodium texanum | reverse complement strand
TCCCGTTCCATTCTTACTGTGATTAATATTCATGTACGGAAATGTAAACAAAAACAATCAGCTAAAAGAAACTCGCAAAACATCAAGTCTAAAAATGCTATATATGTACAAATAGAATAGAAGAAGAGCAGTGGTTTCTTCTCCATTCTTCAAATCGAGCTTAGGGTTAACACTAATCAACAAGAAAAAGCAACTAAAACCCTATTGCATGTTGAAATCGAACACTCAATAGAGAAGACGAGAAAAAGCAACTTACTTCAACCCTTGCCTGAGCTACTGATCCAATTCCCCCTTCTCGCCTGAGCTCCTGATCCGATTCCCCCTTCTCACCAGAGTTGAAAACACGACACTGATCAACCCTCGTCGCGATAAAGATAGAGAAAACGAGAAGAAGACAGAATTTGAGAAGTCTGAATGGGTTCTGAACCCTCCCCACAACTGTTTTGTCAGTTCAAAAGTTTGAGATTCAAACTTCAATCGTTTCGAGGGTAATATCACCATTTACTAATACAAGTAACGGTGTTCCTTTGTATACGGACGAAATTTTTGTTTATCGTTATTTTTTGTTGAGCAACTAAACACACCGTTATTTTAAAAAAAAAAAGTGAGTTAGTACACTGATAGATTATATTGTTATCTCTTTAATTTAGTCCGAAGAATAGTTCCTCAACAATCCGTTGAAAAGTTTACTTACCCTTTATACCCAAAATCTTAGTAAACTCTCTCTCTATGTATACATATATATTTTGATGAGCTTAGTGAACTCTATTAAAGTTTGGTGTAACTACATCTTAACATCTCGCATGGGTTGACGAAACAATTTGTACGTCATATTGATGATATTCATCTAAGATTTGTTGTCTACAGTCACGCCTATAATTAATAATATAATATTACTATTATTATAAATACTCATTTCCTCACAAGGGCATGGAACCCCCAAGTTCTATACATCCACCACTGGATACTTCTCTCCTCGATTACACAAATTGGTTATAGTTTATTTTTTTGAAATAAAATTGGTTCTATATATAGTCTGATTATCAAGCCGAACTTTATTAATGGGCCCATCAATATCGGACATTGAGAGATGGGTATCGCCCATGATATGTGAAAGATCTAGGCCCAATAAAATTAGAATGGGCCCAACATTTGTGAAGAGAGGGGGAAGCTGGTCGGGTCGGGTTGGGTCGCATAACCTTCTTCTCCACGAGCTCAGTCTCTCGAGTTGTTCTTACAGTAGCTACCCAAAACACACAACAAAGCTCTGCGAGGACGATACCGAACCCTAGATACTGAGAAGAGAAGCACTTGTAGTTCTTGACAATACCTGACAAAACAAGGTATTTGGCTCCTTTCTTCCACAGAACTTGTGTATTTAATTTTTCTGTAACTTACATTCATTTTGTTTTTGCTCAATTTCAGGCTTGGGTTGTCGATTACGGGAGGAAAAATTCGGTTGGAGATGGAAGTGAAGGAAGATTCTGTATCTGATGTAAGTTTCTATTTCTTTATTGTTTCAGAAACTATACAGTAATTTTATAAGAAAATGCTCCACATTTACAGTGGTATGAGTGAGACTGTGTATAGCTGATCCAATCAAAGTTTAGGCATGATTTTGAAAGCCAGGTTCTTAATTTTTGTTTAGCTATTGACAATTAACCATCACAAGTAGGTGCCATTTTTATTCTATGGATCAGCGCCTAGAAAATAGCTAGAGATGACATTATAAGGTAAATGATTAAAATTCACAAGAATGAGAGAATACACTCATTGAGAATGGCAGATGAAAGAAAAAAAAAATCAGATACGGTGAATGTGCATATACTTACATTGTTGTGTTCAGATATGGTTGCTTTAATTTGCAAAAACTAAAAGGTTCTCTATGCTGGTTGTCATTTGCATCATTTTTAATATAACCATTGCACCATTGCCTCACAGATAGCTCCATTTGATCCTACTAAAAAGAAGAAGAAAAAGAAGATTGAGCGTCGTGGTGATGATGTTGTGGATAAATTGAGTGAAAACACTGAAAACTTGTCAAGTACGTATTTTTATTTCATAGAGTAGCTTCAACTTTTCTCGTTGCTCTTGGATGTTCTTGAAATTTGGCTAAATCTGTGTTATAAAGGCGTGGAGTTTAAGATTGCTCTGTTATATAACTTATATCATTTGTAAATAATCATCGGAATTTTATGTTGTTCTCTTAAACAGTATCCAATGGAATAGAAAGCACCTTTGTTGGTCTGAGAAGGAAAAAGAAACATGTAAATAAAAAACTAGGCATGAAACTAACAATGTGTTATCTTGAATGTACTGAAGCCCTGTCTGTGCAGGTGGAAACTGATATCTTAAATGAAAATAATATTTATCCGGACGAAGATTTAGAGGGTAGTATATTTGCTTCTACTTTTACCTGTTATTTTGAAAGAAAAGAAAAATTTATCATCAAAATTTGCTTTATTACCGTGATTGATAACAGGATACTTGCTGAATCTAGATAACATTTTCATTTTTTTTTTCCAGACTGCACAAGTGATGATAGAGGAGAAAGGAATGCCATATCCCAGTATTCCTGGGAAGGAACCAGTCGTGATTATGAATACGAGGAGGTATATCTTCATCACATATATCTCTTACTTTCATTAATGTCTTCTATGCTCTTATTTGTGTCCTCCGGGGTAATGACTCTGTAGTTCCTTTATGCTGATAGTGTTTAGGCCCTGTTAATATCATTTAATGTTTTTGCTTTTTATTAACACCATGCAGCTTCTTAGTAGACTCTTCAATATCCTCCACGAGTATAATCCAGATCTTACTGGAGATGGACGCAGGACAGTTATGAGACCTCCTGAAGTTCTTAGAGAAGGCACACAGAAGACAGTTTTCGCTAATTTTATGGATCTCTGTCGAACGTACGATGTATTTATATTTTTTTCTATTTCATTTCAGTCTTTCTCTTATTTGGATTTTTTTTTGTTACTGTTGGCTCTCCATGTTATCCATACAGGAAATTTTCCATCTGGCGTTATATAGCCTATAGGAAGCTGTTTTTATGTTTAGCATTTTACTTCGGTCATTCTTTTGGTTTCATACATCTGAGATGCATATGTTGCTAAAATTTGTGGTGTTGCATAATCTACCACTAGCAGTTATATTCTGGTGGATACTTTTTTGGGTTATTTCTAAGAATGCTTCTTCAATTCAGGATGCATAGGCAGCCAGACCATGTCATGACCTTCTTACTGGCAGAGATGGGGACTAGTGGATCTCTAGATGAGCAAGAGAGATTGGTAGTTAAGGGAAGATTGGCTTCAAAAAACTTCGAATTGATAGTGAGAAAATATATGAGTAAGTGCACCTTTTCCTTGCGTTTTGTGTGATATATTTGACTGCGAGGCCAAAGGTTGGTGCATCTCTGGGAAAAACTTGTTTATTGCGTTCATTTTCGTAATCGATCCATCAAATAATAAACTTTCCACTTCTTATTGTACAATATTTAGAGTGCAATAAGATGCTAATGCAGATTTCAACCATGTTAGCTGCACCTCTATCTACTATCTTTCACCCTCATCTCAATTCTCCTCTAATAGTTTAGTTTGTGGCTGCAGATGAATATGTCTTGTGCAATATCTGCAAAAGTCCAGATACAATTCTTACCAAGGAAAATCGCCTCTTCTTTCTCAGATGTGAGCAGGTATAAGAATTTTGCTCCTTTCGCAATAAAAACACATAGTGAAGTAGCCTACATGCAAGGTTCATCTTTGTTTCAATCATGGCATGCTGATTAATTACTATGGTAGAAGATTTCTGGTGATTCTGGGCGTTCTTTTAATCAGTTCATTCTCTTTATTTGCAGTGTGGTTCTGAGCGGTCTGTGACCCCTATCAATGCAGGCTTTGTGGCTAGGGTTGGGCGCCGAAAGACTGGGACATGACCTGCTCAATTACCAAGTTCAAAATTGTAACTAGATTTTGTATCACTTTCCCGATTCAGCTTATAGGAACTAATCTTATCTCTCCATATGCTAAATTATAATTTCTGGAGGTCCTGTAAACACTGATACAGAGATCATAGAAAGTTTCATAGACCTTTCTGTTCCTCGTTACTCTCTTTTACAAGGCCTTCAAGTTTCTATGTTTCACCCAAAAGTAAAACTATAAAACTATTGTACAAGGCGTTAATGTAAATGACATTTTTCTTTGTTTCTCAAGTATGGATCCGACGGCTGTGTTCAAGTCTGCCAAAAAAAAGATCCATTGTTCAGTAAATAAATAATCGAGAATGTACATAAATATCAGCTGAAACTAAAAGCACTTCTCTTTTCTCCAGAAGGAGCAAGGTATCAAATAAGAGAGAGCTTAGGATTTGGCAGTAAGGTTGCTGGTACGCTTATCTTCATCTTCATCTTCTTCCTAGTTCCTATTTATGGACTGTGTGATGTTCGATGAGCTTTCTCTTTTCCATTTGCCGCCTTGCTCTGTTATAGATTGAAACAGCTAAAAGGGTCTTTCAATAGATATTCATTCACATGATCTCCTCCATGCACGCAACATAATGATCATATGACACCTCAACCACCACTAACCCATCAGCCTTAAAACAAACCCTAATCAGCGTTTTATACTCCTAATTTTTCAGAATAATTAGGGAAAAAGAGTAGCCACTCATAATCTTGAGCTGGGTTTATGGGTCCCATTAGTCTTACCTTGGGAGTTATATACTTGTATTTCTAAACCCATTCACCTACCATTCTTCTTCATATTTTTCATAAGGTTCTATCTGTATCTGGAAGTGAAGACAGTAGCCTTTGCTAAGGAACAAAGGTTTCTTCGCTTCAAAGCTTGATATGGGTCTCTGCTAAACCTTGCACACCTGATGATCCATTCATATAAATGCCCAATTCGATTTCCAGACAATATGTACCTTACTCGTCCAGTACATTCATGGATACCCACAAAAGAAAGCTTGGATTTTTAGCTTGTTTGTTGTTTCTTTTCATGATTTGTATCCAACATTCTAGTTCCTCAGCTTGTGGGATCCAAGGAGAGGATCAGTTGGGGATCATGCAGGAGGGATCCGAGACCAACATTCCTTGTTCCAGCACAAATCCTAGGTACCCAATTTGTTAAATTCTGTTTTCTTTTGCTTGCATTTGAATATATGTATCTGAACATATGTGCTGTTAGGGACGATGAGTTGGATGTGGTGGAGGATGATCCATGGCTTATGGCAGAGAAGAAAGGGAATCAATTTATGATCAATGGCAAGCCTTTCTATGTTAACGGATTCAACACTTACTGGTTAATGGTGTTTGCCGCTGATCAGTCCACAAGAGGGAAGGTCACCGAGCTGTTCCAGCAAGCTTCTTCAGTGGGCCTTACCGTGTGCAGGACTTGGGCTTTCAACGATGGCCAGTGGCGTGCTCTGCAGAAATCTCCATCAGTTTATGACGAAGACGTCTTCAAGGTACTCTCCACTATTCCAATAATAGTCAAAACTTGACTGAAAAATGACCTCAGTTGATATATCTTTGAGTTGTATAGGCCTTGGATTTTGTGGTGAGTGAGGCCAAGAAGTACAAGATAAGGCTTATACTGTCATTGACAAACAACTGGGAGGCTTATGGAGGAAAAGCACAGTATGTGAAATGGGGCAAAGATGCTGGTCTAAACTTAACTTCTGATGATGACTTCTTCTCTCACCCAACTCTCAAAAGCTATTACAAAGCTCATGTCAAAGCGGTGCTTAATCGAGTCAACACATTTAGTAATGTAACTTACAAGGAAGACCCTACAATTTTCGCTTGGGAGCTGATGAATGAGCCTAGATGCACCTCTGATCCCTCGGGCGATATCCTGCAGGTCTGTATACATTTTCATAACTGCTGATAGATTTGGTATTTTCAAGACCACTGGTTCTTGAAGTTATGGAAATGCCGTTATGTTTCAGGCATGGATACAAGAAATGGCCAATTTTGTAAAGAGCTTTGACCCGAAGCACTTGGTTGAAATCGGATTGGAAGGGTTCTACGGTCCTACAACACCCAACAGAGTTCAGTTCAATCCAAATACATATGCTCAACAAGTTGGCACTGACTTTGTCCGGAACCACCAGGTTCTAGGCATAGACTTTGCATCGGTTCATATTTATGCAGACTCTTGGTAAAGTACTCTCTATGTTAACATTCATAGCTCTCAATTTTCATCCATGGATACTTGATAATATGAGATCATGTGTATATAGGATTTCACAAACAGTTGCTGATTCTCATATCGAGTTCACCAAGGCATGGATGGAGGCTCACATAGAGGATGCAGAGAAACAACTTGGGATGCCCGTTATATTTTCAGAGTTCGGAGTGTCCTCCAAGGATACAGGTTACAGTTCCTCGTTCAGGGACAAGCTTATCAGCACAGTGTACAAGACCCTCCTGAACTCTACCAAGAAGGGAGGGAGCGGGGCCGGGAGCCTCCTGTGGCAGCTCTTCCCGGAAGGAACTGAGTATATGGATGACGGGTATGCCATCGTCCTCTCAAAAGCTGCTTCTACGTCCAATATTATATCTCTGCAGTCCACCAGAGTTACCATCTTCAACTCTGTCTGCTCATGGAGATGCAAATGGGGTTGCAAGAAGAAGACTAATTTAGACACTTTCCTCTTCCATCAAGATCTGTAATCCATACATACATATTGCTTTGGAGAAACAATAGCATGAGTTTGGCAAATATAATATTGCACATGAAAAAACATAGGGATAATCTCATTCGGCTACTTTTTTTAAGTATGTACTTTTTTCAATCACCGACTTTCAAAGATCTTTCACAAAAAAAAAAAAAAGAAACTACTCCCAAAGTTGACAAAATGTTTGGGTTTTTTAAGTCTCGATGCACCCAAATTCCATCAAATTTTGGGTGCGAAATGGCAAAGTGGCATTCGTTCTTATTTTTTTATGAGGGTATTTTTTTTATTTCAAGCCCAAAAACGGAATCCGGATAAATTGAGACTTCAAAAAACTCAAGGGGGTTGTCAAAAACTTTTTGGAATGATGCATACAAGTAGTTGAGTGAGACTTATCCCTAAAACTTCAAATCAAGGTTACATTTGGGTAATACAGATCACTCTTGGCAAATATAGTACTTGTGTGATGAAACTGGAAGATCCGAATGCATGTCAAAGGAAAGAATATATAGCTGAATCATAATTTCTGTGTATGTATAGCTGGTTCTTCAACTCCAAGATTACAACACACATTGGCATTTGGTTTTGCTACACTGTTCATGCCACAAGTGACCAAATTGAATCTGTAATGTTCTGTAATTGCGTCTAAACAAGACTTGCCAGAGTCTAGCACTTAGCAAATACTGTTGGCAATGGCAGTCGAGCACCTTTGTCTCTCTTTCCCATAAATTGGGTAAGCAAGTCACTTACTAGAACGAACCTTCTTCTTCCTTTGTCTTAGCATCAATGTAGGTGGGCTATGTAAATCTGACAATCTAAAACATGTAAGCAGCAAAACCATGTTTTAAGTCACAAGTTGCTTATGGCAACTAAGCACATACTCTCAAAAATAGGTATGGCTTACCATTTAAACTGATACGGGTTGCTACTTGCTTAAGCTAAATTTTGAAAGAACTGCAGCAGCCTGGTCACCACCAAGCAAGAAATAAGGATGCCTCAATGCAGCAGCAGCTGATAATCTCCCCCTCCTGAAAGAACCTCTCTCAGAGATGAGTTTTGTGGCCAAATCCCAACCTCTACCAGAGTCAAGATCAAGAATCGTGAAGTCGGGTCTCAACCGAGTTCTCTCCCTCCATGTATTCATGTCATAGTTGTATAACTTTATATCCGTATTAAAGTTCTTTAAACCTGTTTGAGACCTCAAGCTTGGTATTGCCATTTGCAACAGTACAATTCCGGCAGAATACATGTCAAATAGATCAGGACTGTTCAGCTGTGTAACATTAATAGCAAAACCCACTTTAGCACTACTTCAGCACATGGAAAAAACAGGGTTAGTTGCAGATAGCTATTGTGTTTTATACGTCTTTTGCACATAATTATTCCCACCTTTAAATTGTTATTTAATGATACCTAAACTTTCAAAAAATTGCATATAACCCTTTTCTGCCCAAAAAGACGAAAATGCCCTTGACTCTAGTCTATAAAAAAAATACCCGTTTTGTCTTTTTAATAGTTTTATGTTTTAAGGAGTCTTTTTACATCTGCTCAGCCGTTTTCTACATCTAACCAAAATGTTTTTGGAGGTTATGAAGTATTTTTGAGATTAGGGTCAAGGACATTTTTGTCACTTTTTTGGTGAAAAAGAGTTATCTCTAAGTTTTTTGAAAGTTTAGGTAGTTGGATGTAAGAATTTAAAAGTTGGGGTAATTATGTGCAAAAGGTGTATAGTACGCAATATCTATCTGCAATTAACCCAAGAACATATATAAACTAATTACAGATAAAGAGGTGAAACATACAATACCTGCCATAGAATTGGAGAAAGAAGGGCGGCAACGGGCTCCGGTGGAGGAACAGGGGTTTCCTCAGGCAGGACATATAGTTCGGGAGGGCAATAGTCAGGATCAAGCAATCCACGGTTGGGTATATAGTTCTTGCCAATGCGAAGATCTGTGGCTGCTCCAAAATCTATGAGCTTGATTTGGCCTTTCTTTGTGACCACTAAGTTTGCTGGTTTTACATCACGATGAACAATGCCAGTATCATGAATTTTCTTGAGTGAATTGATTATTTGACGCATTATTTGCTTGATGATCAATGCATTCCGTTTCACAGATTCTACCCCTTGCAAGACACGTCCAAACATGACTGACTCTAAATTCAACGGGAAACTCCGATCTCTCATATAATCAGCAAGATCACGATCACCCTGTCACATGTGCATCCATACAGCAGTTAGCGTGTGGACAACAATATCATATTGTTACTCTCCATGCACCACATGTGCATGAATAGTTACATGTCTCTGTTCAATATTGGCTCATTGCACCATATCCTATAGCTCTTTAAGATTAAAAGAGCTTCAGTTTGAACTAATCTATTTAGTTGCACCTCAAGTTCTTCTACAATAGGAAATGCTATTTACATGCTCAAGAACACATGGTGAGAGTACCTCAAATTTCCAAACCAGCCATTTGCCGCCCTGAGCAGATTGTGAACTTGTCCTCTCAGCAACAAAACTTCCAAGGAACTCGGCACATGTTTCCGGAGCTGCCCTCGACAGCCTATAATTGAACCACTCCTCAAAATCACCACATTCCTTGGCCCCTTTGACTCCAACCTTCACCTGCAGATACCCTTTTATAAAATACCTCAAACATCTTTGAGTTTCCAATGGTCAAGTGCAAGGGATACAAATCAATATCATCAAATGATTGACTAAACTATCCACAACTCGTGCTATGATGAATGCACCTTCAAATTCAATACTCAAATACCCTTTGTCATAAATTAACTCTAAATCTTAACAAACAAGTAGAAAACTCCAAAAACCAAATCATGAAGTTACCATTTTGATGATGACCTTCTCCTTGAACCTATCATCAAGCTTGTTGGTCTTAGCCTTTCCTCTCCTTGGCGCTATTTCTTCTGCAGTGGCGTTTTTGGGAACCACTGCACCTTTATAAACAACACCAAATGACCCTTCACCCAATCTCTCCCCCACTACAAAATCAGAACTCTTCAGGTTCGTCCTTCCGATCAGACTGTAAAACCCCATTTGCAGAGGAGCCAGAAGATAAGCATCAATGGCACCCACAAGAACCCCAGGTCTCGCGGTGAAGTAAATCCATATCAGCCCAGCAAATGTCAGAAACCCCCATTTCTGGAAGTCGGAGAAGTCTTCAGTAACTCTCTGAAATTCGTCCAACCCAGATTCAAAATTAGGGATTTGAGACAGTGACTGGTCCAGATGAAGCTTACTCAGCAGCTCCTCTGGGATGGCCCTGCACTTGCTTGATTTTCCCTTGAAAGGCTTCACGAGAAAGGAGAGGCTATTTGGGGACGAGGGCTTTAATGGGGGCAAGAAAATATATTTGGGTTTCTGCTGAAATGTAGTAACAGTTGGGGAGAGAAGAGAAGCCATTGTCGTTCTCTCTGTGCTTCAAGCTCAAGGAGTAGCTTCTATCAGGTCTGGTCTGTGTGCACTTTAGAGAGCGTCAGCAGAGGATGGTCTTTTGCCACGTGTCAATCCCAGGTTTATCCAAAGAGTAGGGTTTATGTGGATAAAATGCTTACAACCAAGTTCCATCTCCAGAAGGAATAGATCACATAAAATGGTCATACTTGATCATTCTGATATATACCACTATTATTATACTGTATAGGTGCAAAAATTCTAGCTTTCAAGCGTTGTTTTCCAGGAAAATAATGGGTAGAAATGTGTAAAAACTCCTACTTTATTTTCCTGGAAAATAAAACTTGAAATTTTAGTTACTACAATAACCAGTCACATGAAAATGTAGCTCAACTAAAGCTGAAAAGCAGGGAATGGAGAAACAAACAGAAACATTTTATAGTAAAATTTAGAGAATTACAAAGATGAAAGTTGACGGAGCTTGTTCTTTGAGAATGCTCTTGCAACTAGTACAGAACTGATAATAAGTCATGTGAAGAAATCAAAATGGTCATAGCTAGAGAGTCTTAGCCCAAGGGGCTGCTCCTCTGCAGGAATGGAGCTGCAGGTTTCACATAAGTGAAGCCCATGAAATGGTTTGCACTGGCATTGGGGCTGGCAGCTGGGGAATCCAACAACGGCATGTCAGTCCAGCGAGTCTCAAAGTTTGCAATGCAATGCTTCCCGGCAACTTCTGGACAGAAACTTGGCTGGATTCCCCTCGCCTCCAGTTTCTTCCAGTTGATAGGCTTGAACCACTTGTGACCTTGATTTCCTCACTTCCCATGGGCCCACTACCTAGGTGCTTGCTCGGATCCTTCTGTAGAAGCTACAGAGATAGGAAAAAAAAACATGTTAGGTTTCTCATGCATAAATGAATAGTTAAGGATCCAAATGTGGAATTACAATGAATATTTACCCCTTTCAATAAAGAATGTGCTTCACTCGTCAGATAGTTGGGTAGCTTGATCTTGTCTTTCACTATCTTCCGTTGTATCTTTTCCCGGTTCCCAAGAAATGGAGGCTGCACAAACAGGTGTTATAGAACAAAACGCTTTGGAACTATTCCTACAGTTGAAGCATTCTCAGTTTCAGAGTAATGGTCCCATGTTAAAATTTAAAACTCTAATCTTTATCCCGATCGTTCATTTAGCATTCATCTATGAAGGCCTTTTCACCGCTGGATTTTTCTACATATAACCAAAGTTGAAGAACACCAACCTGCCCGGTAAGCATTTCAAAGATGAGGATTCCCACACTCCACCAGTCTGCAGCCTTATCATGCCCCTGTCCAAGAATAATTTCAGGTGACATGTATTCAACTGTTCCGCACATGGAGTTTGATCTTTTATTTTCTTCAAACTCTTTTGCCACGCCAAAATCAGTCAACATCACCTGAATACACGATGACAAAAAAATGTTGCAGATTCTTTCTTGAGCTGCAAGACACAATTTTTCCTCTGTGTATGTGTGTGTGTGCGCGTGTGTGTGTGTGTGTGTGAGAGAGAGAGAGAGTACATGGCTATCTTCATCCAAAAGGATATTTTCAGGTTTAAGATCCCTATGCATGACACCGTTTGCATGTAGGTGAGAAACTGCAGAAGTAATCTCAGCAGCATATACACGTGCAAGATCCTCTCTGCAGAATTACCAGTATCACTCAAAGCCGCGTCTTGATTATTCTAAATATTCCAAAGCATGACAAGTAAACATACCTGAAGATGCCTTGGTTATAGAGCTGGAAAAAAAGGTGGCCGCCATTAACAAAATCAAGAATAAGGTACAGTCTATATTTGGTCTGCATTGTAAGAAATAAAGAATAAATATCATAATAGGCAATGCAATCTATCTCAACTGGAAAGAACTTTAAATAATATAGGTAGAACTTACTTGGAAAGAGTACCTAAGCTGGACAATGAAAGGATGCTCTATTTTGGTTAAAATGTCCCTCTCTGATTTCATGTATTCAGCCTGATTCTTCTCCATAATCTTGTCCTTCCGCATGACCTTCATTGCATAGATGTCTGAAGTGCCCTTTTTCCTCACCTGAAATACTTTTCCAAATGCACCCTGCCCAACAACCTTCAACACCTCAAATCCGTGCCTACACTCTGGACATCACATTCTTTAGGAGCCTCAACAGAGACACCACCATCAACAGAAAGCTCCTTAAAGCCTTTGACAATCACTTCACTGTCACACTCTACTAATTCCACAGAGTCCTCTGTTTCATGTATGGTGAGTCTGCTGCGCTTCAAAGATTGACTAACACAAGTTGAGGGACCAACAAAAGAATGTGATCTGCTGTAAATTACAACTGGATCATCATAAATAAGCCCTGTCCCCTCTTCATCCCCACAGTGTGATTCTTTAGAAGTTTGAATTGGCAAGGGGCCAAATACATCGGAGAAGTCCAGCTCAATATGATCCAAGACAAGAGCGTCAGGAGGATTTGTGGGGAAGAGGGACATGCTTTGATGTGGTTTGGACACACGGGTATTGGTTGGATCAGGCAGCTAAGAAGAAACCATGCTACAGAGCACTTAAGGAGGTTGAGGCAGGGTGTGGAATGCAGAATACAGAAGGACAAGAGAAGCAATGAGCTATGGATCGATCACGCTGATAACTTCTGAGATTTTTAATGCTTGTGGGCACCTATCAATGGCTGTAATAAAAAAGAAGTCCAGGTATGCAATAGGAGTGCCCAAGTATTTCAGGAGCAAGCAGAACAAGATCCAGAAGAAGAAGAAGCAGTTCTTCTTGTTTCCCGATTTACAGGAAACTATGGATGCCCCAGTAGTTTTTGAATTCATGAATATCAGGATATCAAATCTAATACAAATGGAACAAGTTAGTAACTCAAAATCACAAGAAAACCAGCCATCACAATAATTAAGTTGGCATAATTGTAGATAAGCTTGTAAGGAATGAATACTTTTCTCAATAATATAAGCCTATGTATTACATTTACAGGTAATACCCAGATAGACACTCAAAGGATCCTTGTAAACAGGTCAAACAAAGCTCATGCAAAACCCCCCCAAAAAATCAAGATCTAAAGTCTGATTTCTTTTCCTACCCTTTACAGTTAATGTCAAATTCCATAGAAAATTGGCATCTTTAAGTTAGAACGAGGATAAAATTCAGCAGAAAAATGAAACAAAACGCTATTGGAACCATAGGTAGAGGAACAGAAGAACAATAGCAAGCAAAAATCGAAGACCATTACGAATCATACGCTAACAAAGAAGACAAATTGCACAGCAATAGCCCGATCCAGAACACAACACAGCAAATCTCAGCAGACCCATTTCACAGCAAGCCGCGTTCAGACCAAAACACATACAAAAATTCGATATTCATAGGTGAAATCCATAGCTCGAAGACGGAATTGGAAGAAAACCCCGAACTTAACCAGAAATCAGCATAAAATTCACAGAGAAAATAGTACATCTCTATGAGACCAGAACAAAACCTAACATAAAAGAACCGCAACGCTAAAGACAACGGAGAGAGAGAGAGAGAAGAGGCAATGGCGTGCGTTACCTGAGGAAGGCTGAAGGAAGGAGACGATGAGAAGTAATTTGAGACGCGTCTTTTTTAACTACACAGAACCTCTCTGCGAATGACTCGGGTCGCCACTTATATCACAGTTTAAATCGCTTTTTTTCTCCTCCTATTTCTTCAGAAACCATGCTTCTTACGTGGCGCTTTCCTACTGGATCATCGTCCAGTTTTTTATTTATTGAAAAAGCGGGAAGTTTCATTTTATTTCCTCCCAATAAATAATATTAATATGGAAATTTTAGAATATTTTTGGCCTAATTTTGGAATATGCTATTTGGATTTGTTTCTTTCTTTTGACAAATGGGCTCCAATGGCATATTTTGGTATCAAATTTTCAACAACAAAAAAAGTGTATTTATCCAAAAAAAAAATTGTAAATTATAGATTGTTTAATGTATGTGTATTTATAAGATATGTGAATTAAATTGATTTAACTTTACTATTAAAATATTAATCTTATTCCTCTATTAAAAAAAATATATCAATCTTATTCATATTCTTGGTTCATTTTAAACAGAAGTACGTACCAAGTGAAGTACTACCGTAACTTCGAAGTTCGAATCAGCCGTGACAGTATCAGGCATTGTCTAGAAACCAAAACGACAGTGCGATTCGAAAAGTACGACAGTGCGTTTTGGCTTGTTGAAGTGTGCTCAAGTTTCTGTGGATCACTATCGTCGTCCCCGGTACCCGACGTTCTTCCTTTTGTGCGAGCTCAGCCCGAAAGCACCGATTTTTCCTCTCGATCATGTCAAATTTCCAGAAAATTCCATTCCTCTGATCCATTTTAACTGAAATTGATTCGAATTTCACCATGTGCGACTGCATTTCCTCGACCCCTCTTGCGTATTCGTTCCTGAAAACCCCAGAGAACCAGAGACCCAGAGCCGTACCAGCTCGAGATGTATATGTCTCTCCTCCTTCTCCTTCATCAAGGCCTCCGGTAATCAGTTTCAGTAGAAATCGCGGTCTGAGAATCGTTAAGGGTACTTCCCGAGCAGCGCCGGCTAGGGCCACCCGTTTTGGGTCCGAGGAGAGATACCGTTTCCACGGCGATTCCGAGGATGAAGGAGGTGACCCTTTTGGGTTGGAAACCAGTGGTGCAGATTTGAAGAATCGAAATGGGATTGCTCCCAGAAACGAGAAAAAGAGAAGGGATGAGGGTTTGGATTTTCTGGAATTGGAAGATGAGAAGAGAGGTAAGGGAAGCTCAGAAGAGGAGGATTTGGTGAGAATTAAAGGTACTGGTGCTGACAGTAGTGTTGGTATGGAGGTAGAAAAGGTGCAAGGGAAACCAGAGAAGGTGAAGGTAAGAGGAAGGCAAGAGATGAAGAGGTCGAGCATACTTGCAAAGCAAGTGGTCAGCATAAAATCTGCTCTAAGCCTGGGTTTTGTCTCTCAACTTTGGGTGGACACCACCTCTGTAAGTGACATGCTACCCATTTTTTGCATACTGAATTTTGCTAAATACCTTAAACATTGACCATCCAGGATTCTTGGGATGTTTTATGAATTTTTATTAGTATTGTACTTTTGTTTGATCATAAACTCAGTTAATCTTCCATATGAGTGAGTTGCTAGTGTTTGAAACCCTATTTGCTTACTGTCATTTATGTTTGATCATTTGCATTCCCTCCTGCTTCGAAATGCTAACATTTAGGCTATATGGTTACACAGATTATGAAGTTAGATTTAGACAAATTTTGATTAGTTACTTAAAAAGGTGATATAATGCAGCCATTATTGCCCTCAATGGGAACTAATTTGTATATGCAGTTTCACAACTTAATATACTTGCTATTATGTATGAATGTATGTTTATAAATATGGGAACAAAATAGATCTTGAAGTGGTTTCTTTCTTTATGCAGTGGTCTGTATTGTTGGTAGAAGTGCGGCCAAACTTGCTCTCTGGGGAAGCTGATAAGTTTCTCCTAGAGGATGTTACCCAGGTAGGAGACCCTGAAATCAATAATCTTCTCTCTCTCTCTCTAGCTTTATTGTTTTTCTTATCATGTAGAAATATAGAATAGAGTGATGACTTGACTGTTAGATGATGATACAAAACTTTGTGGATGCTTTTGAATGTTTCCTTGCAAAGTTGTCTCAAGCAAACTTACTTTAGCCCAATTTCTTATCAATAGAGAATGTTCTCTCTTTTTTTGCTTCAGGTTGGTGATGTTGTGCTCGTTGAAGATGAGAGTGTGATGGAGAATGATTTCAGAATGGCTGGATTGGAAACATTGGTATGGAAAAACTGTCCAAATTAGATTATTGCATTTTTTTTTGTTCTTAATACTTCATGTTAATTTCTAATATTAGAGCTTGACTTGTGATGTTTCTTAGGTAGGATACAAAGTTGTAACACCTGGTCGACAAAATATGGGGAAGGTCAGTGTTAGTCTATGTTTCAGTGCGAAAACCTCCACATATCATGATACATTGCGCCATCATCTAATGATCTCCATTTCAAAACATTGTAGGTACGAGGATACACATTTAACATCCAATCAGGAGCTGTTGAATCGCTTGAGCTTGATTCATTTGGAATTTCAATCATTCCATCAAGTTTGGTAAGTAAATGATCCTTCCATAATCGGAATTAGCTGGACTTTCGACTGTAGACTCAGCATGAATCATGTTTACATACTTAACTGGACGATTCTTGTGCCCAATTTACCACCAAGTCAATATCATTAGAATGTTGAGTTTATCAACAAACAATGTTCCTTAGAAGGAGAGGTCCTCCACAGCGCTCAATTGTTATACTCGTTATTTCAGGTCAGTACCTATGCATTGTTTGTTGAGGATGTGCTAGAAGTTTTCTCTGACACAATCGTTGTGCACGAAGCTGCAGCCTCACAAATTCGGAGGCTAACAAAGGTACAGCATTGCAGTTTACAACCATTTGTTTCGTGGGAACTTCTTCTTGAGATCAAAACATGCACAAGGCAGAGCCATCTACATGTTTAAAGATGTGATAATCTCACTCAGCTGCCCCTGAAGTATGCACATTCTCAGGCTAACCACCCTTAAATTTAAAAAGTTTTTGACAACCCCCTAAGTTTTTTGGGTCTTAATTTTCCCCAATTCTGTCAACTTTTTGGTGGGAAATGACGAAAATGCCATTTTTTACATGTTTTTTTGTCATTTCACACCCCAAAGTTGAGGTAATTGGGGGAAATAGAGACTAAAAAACTTAAGGGGTCATCAAAAACTTTTAAAACTTACAGGTAGTTAGCATGAGAATGGTGCGTACTTAGAGGTAGCTGAGTGAGATTAGCCCTTTAAAGATTGCACAGTTCACTGATAGATACTTAATTTTTCCCCAGGGTTTGTGGGACACCCAAAATGTGAGGATGTCCATAGATGATGTAGAAGATTATTCTGACTTTGGGAGGCCTCGTGAATCTAATTGTGGCCGGAGCAGGCAGAGAAGCTCCCATAGCCAGAAACCTCGCCGGAAGAAGGAAACTGACGTGGATTGGGAGCACCCAAAGGATTACTTATGATCACAGGGCCTTAACATATCGCTTGTAAATATATCCATTTGTATAAATGGTTACTTGTTTCTTTCTCGATTCCTTCACTTAAATAAGTTTAGGCATTTTTACTGTCTTTGGTACTGCACCTGTACAGTCATTTCTTCAGCTATATAGTATTAATGAAGAATGGTTCTATTCTAGAGGTCATTGTCATTGATTTTCTTGGTGAAAGAAGAAATGATGGTGCCATACAATAATTCAATGAAGACGCTCCAGTCCACCACAAACTATGCCTGGTTCATAATCAATTGTAGGTCTCGGACCACAAGTACAACCATTTGTCATTTATGATGGCAATGTGACTTTGTTAGAGTTCATCGGTGTAGATCCTATCATCGTTTTGAGCTTTTGGGTTATCAGGGTTTTTACTATAGTATTTAAGGTTAGAGGTTACAGATTTACACTCACAAAAGTCAATGATGTATGTGAGGATACAACTGTAATGTATCAGTTTCTACTTATTAATTTAAATGTCTGATTCTTTAACCAAAATGGTTTCCCTCTCATATGAATATGCAGCCAAAACCAATTAATTTGAATTGCAGATGCTTTCTATGTGACCACTTTTTTGGGGTCAACATCACCCTCACGTTCAGATTCGACCTGTTTTGTGAAGATCCAATCTGAAATTAATAACAATAATTAATTAAGATAATCCAATCTAATTTAATTCTTAATTAGATCGAACGCGAGGGGGACTATTTGAAACTCTTAATTAAAGCCTCTTTCACTCACTCACTGTCCCACCGATAGCAACACAAATAAAACAATCTAATTTTGTTAATAAAATAAAAAAATAAATAAACCTATCACATAGCCGTTACCGCCTGCTCTGTTTCAAATTCAAACCTACCTGCCTCTCTTTCTCCCCCTTTTATCTCCTTCCATCCCCAATCTCTCTCCATTCCAGCCACAGCAGTTAGCAAAAATGCTGATGACTCAATACACACCTTCACCTTCCGGCGGCGACACCGAGAAGCTCCGGCCGAAGTTCCGGCGGACTCCTCTCCAGCCCAAGAACAGCTCTCCCGTCATCGGTTCCGGGAACATCAATACCAAGCCGAAGCAAGGACCGATTCGGATTTCGCTGTTCGGAGAGGACGATTCGAACAAGGAGAATCGTCCTCCTCTTCCGTCTCTGTCAGATGCGACTCCGAAGAAGAAGATCGAGTCCTTGGATCTGGACTCGTCGTTGGCGGAGGAGCTGAGCGCAATCAGGAAGAAGCTGGAGCGATTGAGATTGGACAAGGAGAGAACCGACAAGATGCTCGACGAGAGAGATTCGAAGCTCCAGATCCAAATGAAAGAGCTCCATCAACGAGGCCAGGCTCAGAGACAGCTCGAGATTGAAGTCGATCGGCTGTACAGATTGAATGAACTCAAATCGTATTGTATGGTAAGCCGAAATGAAATCCCCAAATCAATTAAGAAAATTCGAAAATTACTCTTCTGACAATCGTTTCTGTTCATGATTTGGTTCAGAGAGTTTCTCCGATTCGATCCCTCAGAGCTAAGGAACAAGCCAAGGTGAAGCCAATTCATCATCATCATGAAGAGAAAAGTCAGGAGGAAGATCTGGAGGAATCGGTTGGTGAAAACGTGATGCAGAGTCCAGATTCAGAAGAAGTAACTTCCGAAATTGCTCCAGAATCTGTAGCTGCAGAAAAATGATATGTTTCTTCATCTCCTCTATGCTTCTTGTTTTGTCAATTCAAATCAGCTGTGTGGAATTTTCAAGATTTTGATCAGAAAATAATATAATACCTCATTGTACCAACTCTTTCTTCTTGCAATACAATTGCTATCACATATATAATGAATTAAATTCATCTGGAAGCTTTACTTCATAATTACATTACCCTGTAACAAGGCTTTAATAATCAAAATTAAAATCTGCATAATTCAAGAAGTTGGGATTTATGAAACTAAATTGACTTCATTAAACTCTGGAAAAGTTCTCTGTCAAATATTAATATCCTCCCCATAGCTGGGATACTCCTAAAAACAAATAAATAAATGTAACATCTTCGGAGATCAAAGAGAACGAACTGAAATAACTAATAATTCTAAAAAGAGAATTGTTGTGGGGTTTGGATCCTAGCAGAACTTCCAGTGGTTGTTGCAGTTGACACATGTAACATAGGTTGTCATAGGTTCATCTGCACTCCTGGTTTGCATCTGATAGTAAGTAGTTTTACGCTGACCACAGCGCGAACACTTGAACTGATCTGTTGTGGCTTTCGGGGCCGCACCACGCTCACACTCGAACAAAGCTTTCTTCTTTATCTGCTCAACCTCTTCTTTCCTCTGATCACTAGCCATTTCCTCTGGACTCATGGTGATGAGCATCTCAGGCTTGATGTGACCCAGAAGGACTCTTCTCCTTAAGTCTGGGTTCTTTTGATCCTTGAGGTTGAACAGTATGGACCTGTACTTCAATTTCTGGCTTCCAGTGGACTTGCCCAACTTTTCAAACATCAAAGATTCTACAGATACAGCAACACGGACTGGGTCACAAGCATTTACTTCATCTTTCAGGGACTCATCGGCCTCACTAGCAACTTTGGCAAAAGCCTCACAGAGAAGCTCCCTGAATTTGTCTCGTACAGCATCATTACATTTGAGCATAGCAGTGAGCTTCGGGGTGGTTGGTGCTTGTGATGGTTTCTTCATGCCAGAAGCAGCTGGCTTCTCTTCTCTTGATGCCTTTTCAACCTTGACAGTCTCAGGAGAGGCACTCTTCTCGGCCTTGTCTCCATTGGCACTTTTTCTTTCGACTTTGACAGTTTCTGACCTCACAGTGTTTGCCTTCTGAAGCTTCTCAGCTTTGACCGTCTCTGACTTTGAAACCTCAGTCTTTACAGAGCATTTATTATCAGCATTACCATTGCTCTGACTTTTCTTAGTCTCATCAACGACAACTTTTTTCCACAGCTGAAGCAAGTCAACAGCCATAGTCTGTATCTTTTCCTTGGGATGTTTAGTGAGATGTCTAAGCTGCCTTCCGACCTGAACAAAATATTCAGTCAGCAACCATGTGAGGAAAATCCCGTTATTAGTAATAGTGAGTCTTATACATAAATAACCTAGTTCTTACAATATTCGAAGTATTAAGTTTATCATCAGATCTTCTAACAAAGTAACAATCAGGGGCAAGTGTCGTGATGAAATAACTAGTAATGAATGGGGAAAGAATCAGAAGTTGAATAGACTTTTGAATAAAAAGCCATCCTCAAGCATAAAACAAAAGTCCAAATCTTTTTTCCCGATAAAATAAAAGAATAAAGTTCCCAAAAAAAAACCTTGTATCTAACTCTACAACTCCAGTTTGTAGTGGACTGGATCATATTTATCAATGTCCACGACCTAACAACTCTTGCCCACAAGAAAGATCTGTTAAAAGCGACCAGAATTTTGCAATTGAACAGAGACAAAGACCATAAATATTTACACAATGACAATTCTTCTATACAAGAAACTCTGTATACCATAACAAATATACTAAAGCCTTACAGTATACGAAAAACAGAGGCCCACTTTATCAACCAAAAAGTCTTTCAACACCCGAAGATAGAAGCACAAACTAGGGACAGCCATAGATGAAACGTTAAGAACACAATGAAAACTGGCATTACGCCTCAGTTGCCTCACAAACAGGAAGGAGAAACGCCAACTGCTCTTACTGATTTGAACCCCAGGAGGTTCTATTTCATTCACTCAACGAAGTACTTCACCTCCAAATAAAAGAGAGAAATCTGATTACTGTAAGTTCATCACAACTAATGGTATGTCGATTTTCAACTTATTTAATCAAGGCACGAAGTTAATGTGAACCTATACATCGAGCAACTAATACTCTGTTTTATTTGCACAACAACTAGGTATTTTGCCTACAAATAGATGAGAAAATTATGATACTTGAAGTTGATTACAACCGATGGTGACACAATTATGAACTTCTGAAACCGTGGTGTATGGTAAAAGCAAGACCAAAGACAGAGCAGTAATTGCGGTACAATGACTATTTGGACAGGTAATGATTATGATCATCACTGCAACCGATCATAAAACCAAAAGATAAGTCCTATTTTTCATCATCAATAAGAATTATGTAATTTTTTTGAATTGCTATCGAAGTGACTCAGAGAGGCATATGGGGTATCTGCATAAAATATTTATTCTTTTCAACTAACATTCACAAACAAATAATATAATATAGGACTCAATGATATCAGCCTAATTAGGAAACTTAATCAACAATGCCTCAACTTTTCAATACCATCAGAAAATTTGAGAAAATCATAGGATTGATCAAAATCTGTAAGATCACAAACCTGAGTAGAGACAAGAGCGTCTTTCGTGACCGGAAAATTCTTCAGCTGCTTCAATGCGTCAATGCAGCGAGCTACCTCAGGCCCATTCGACGATGCTCCGTCGACGGCGGCAGCGTCCGCCGCTTTCTTGGCGGAGCCCCGGGGCAGCGGGCCCGCTCCCGCCGATTTCTTGGCGGCTTCGAACAGACCCACCAGCTCTTTCTCCATGATTCCCCAGACCTAATGCCTCCCAAAATCTAAACTTGACAGACACCCAAATTCCCAATTCAATAAGAAACAAAAAAAAACGATAGAAATCAATGAATCTTCTGGAAACTGAATATACCGCAACGATCTGAGAAGAGGGCTTTGATGCGGCCGAGCTCGGAAGGCTGAGACTCTGCTCCGGAGCTTCTTCGCGGCGTTGATGGGGCTTTCTGGGCAGGGGATTGTCGATGATGTTGCTCCCGAGACTGGTGCAAGAGGTTAGGGGTTGAGAACAGAACGGAACCCGTTAAATAAAACAAAAAAGATAAAGAGGGCTCGGTATCGACGGTTGTGCTTGCATCAATCGGGCCTCGCCTTCACCGATCAACGGCTACTGTTGATTGCTCGTAGTTCTTTCAAACGGGCTTTTGGTTTGTAAATACGTGTAGGAATAGTCTAATATTTTACTATTTACTGATTCAGAACTGATGGCATTACCAATAGGGGCATATCCGGAATTTAAGAATTAGAGTACCATCTTTGTAACTTCATCTTTGGGAACAGAAATTACTGTATGACTTTTGTACCCAAAGATATGTGCTACCCCAGGACTTGGTCCACTACCTACAGGCCGTTTAAAGATAAATACTGATGCTGCTGTTATTATAGACCAGAACGCAGGTGGTTTGGGCTTGATCTGTCGTGACGCCGCCGGACAGGTAGTTGACATCCAATGTCTTATGGCCCAAAGTACTGTTGATCCCGTAATTGTTGAAGCTACGAGTATTCGGGGAGCTCTAACTTGGATACTGCGTGAAGGGTGGGAGAATGCACTTATAGAATTGGATTGCCAGGGTGTGGACATGCAATCACAGGACAACAGGGGATCCCGTCTCCTATAGGTCTCATACTGTAGACGACTTATACATCTTTGTAAGTCACTGTCGTTATTTTTTGTTTGTTGATCTATGAATCAAATAGCTCACTCGTTAGTCTGAGAGGTTTGTTCATATATTGATTGACAATAGATTAACGGGGGTATCTCATATAGACTCCAAAGTTTCATTGTAATGGACATTGATCAATAATAAAGTTCATATTTTCACTTTAAAAAAAAAAAAACTCTTTTCTGTACCAAAATATGATAATTAGAATCTCGCGTGAACTAATATGGTATAGTAATTGTCATAAAACAAAACTCCAGGAAAATTTCTATATTTAAGTGTTAATATATTATAAAGTAGTTGCACAGAGCTCGTTCACACGACTATAGTTAATTATTTTTAAGGTTTATAAAACCTTAACAACGTTAAGTTTAACAAAAAAAATACTAATTTTCGATCATGTACAACATATGACCTCATATTTCCTCAAAATACCAAAAGTAACCTTGGAACATAAAATCCATAATTAATAAAAAAAAATTCAAGAAAAATGAGTAAAAAGAAAAAGAAAAAAACTAAATCGGGACTCAAGTCCTTCTCCAGCAAGATGTATTTACCGACGAATTAGACTTCCGACAAAAAAACCTAGCTTTCTACGGCGTTTTGTTGTCTAGATTGGGTGTCGATTCAAAGCTCTGTAGATCCGGTTCCAAGCCGTCTCTCCGACGAGACGTATTCACCCTGAACCCTCATTTGGCAGGAACTCTGGACCACATCTGGGTCTCGCCGTTACCCGATCTGGATCTGGTTTCGACGATGAGTTCCATCGGGGGAAAATTGACCGGTGAACTAACTTGCTTGGGGTTTCATCGTTGCTCAATCTGGATGTCCAGAGCTCAGAATCATCCGATATGGCAAAAGGTCAAATCGCCGGAAGCGTTTGGATGAGTTCGGTTGGAACACGACCAATACGGTGAGTCGACGTTAGAAATGCCATGGTCAGAAACGCGTTGGGATGGGTTCGAATCCGAATGTCGCATAACTTAGAAATGTCATGGTCGAAAACGCGTTGGGATGAGTTCGAATCTAGATGTCGCATAGCTCGGAAACGCCTTGGTTGGAAAAGCCTTCATTCCCTTCCACCAGAGTTTATGTCTGCAACCGGCGAGTCGACACCAACAAGTAAGGGTGTCCAAAAAAACCGCCAACACAATCCACCCGTTAAACCGCCCAACCAAAATACCCATCCGCAACCC
>JAYMSW010000370.1:0-23941 GCA_036897725.1 Erodium texanum | reverse complement strand
CGTGTGTGGGTTTTCTAGCCTCGTCTCGACATTGTTAGGTTTGCCATGGAGTCGTTCGGACGTCGCGGCCCCCATCCTTGAGGCTTGATCGTGTGTGGTGGATTCGTGTATGCCTTTAATATATTGATGTTTTGTGTATTTTGTTAATATCGGGCCAGCGACTGGTTTAGTGCCAACTTCATCTGCATTTAGGTGTCATGTTTGGCTGGATCATGGTACTAACTTAGGCTGGGTTTGTTGTCAAACTTTTTCTGACGAAGATGTGCCTTAACGGCACCTTAGTCTAAATATTGTGATGACTATCTATCCTGTTTGAATACAAATTATTATGAATATCAGTTGAAGATATATAATATTGACAGTACTCTTACCAGAGATGTCTGCAATAAACCCAAAAACGGAGGAACGGCTCTCAGACCATGATAGACAACTGAGTCACATCAACCAAGAGGTAAGTCGTATCGTATTTGTTATTGAAAGCATTAATGTAGCAATCTCTGCTATTCAAAGAAACCAAACCACCAAATAGAACACACCGTATTCAGCTAGTGTGTTTGGTCTGGTGATACCTTCCTCAACTGATAGGGAGGACCCAACCGAAAAAAACAAAGGACCAATGAACCCTAGCCCAAGACATATATGTCCTCCTCCTCTCAGAGTAGGAGACCATGACATACCAATCCCTAGAGACAACTTGGATGACTCTGAGTATGAGGAAGCAGAAGAACCATTAAGGCATTTCAGAGCTCCACACAGACAATTGGAATATACCAACTTAAGGGAGACCAATATCCAATTCAAACTACCAACAATTGCATTTCCTGCATTTGATGGCTCAGATGTGAGGAACTGGGTCAGGAAAAGCAACAAGTTTTTCTCATTCAATAACCTGTCTGATGATAACAAGGTCACAATGGAAACCTTACATTTTTCTGGCAAAACTGATGTTTGGTTTAGACAATACCAAATCTATCAGAGGCGTATCAATTGGGACACATTATGTCAAGACATGCTCACCAAGTTCGACTTGATGCCACATATTGATCTTGTCACTGAGTTCAAACAGCTATTTCGGCAAGGATCATTGGAACAATATAAAGACAAATTTGAAGAGTTAATAGGTTTAGTTTATCTCAGAAATCCTACATTGACTGAGCAGTTCTATATATCCAATTACATTAGAGGGCTCAAACACTACCTCAGGCCTGGTAGTCTAATATTCAGTCCTCAAACACTGAGGGAAACAATGAAGCTGGCGAGATTTGAAGAACAAAGGCACTTTAAGAGTAGTTATGGATGGCAGGGGAAACAAAACCAGGGCATTCTTAACAATCCTAAAGCAAAGGTGTATGAGCAATCAAGAAAGCATCAGCAACAACCTGTCAACAAAACCAAGGAAATGCAGTTGCAAGAACCTAAAGAAGCAAATCAGGACTACTTGGATGAAAGAAAGAGGAAAGGGTTGTGCTACCATTGCCCTGAAAAATACAATAGATCCTATATATGTCCTAATAAAAATTAGTTATACTAATTAGTCCAAGATGAGGCTAGATCTGAATATGAGGAATGCTTGGAAGAGATTGTAAATCCAACAGAAGAGAGCTGTTAGACACTGAGGACATCATAGTAAAAGTGATTGGTGGAATATTTGCAAAACCTACAATTAGAATCTATGGCACAATCAGAAACAGAAAATATTGCATACTACCTGACTCAGGAGCCAATAAATCATTCATTGATACCAAAACAGTAGCTGATCTACACTTTGAGGTAGAACATGTTCAACCTAAATCTGTAACACTTGCAGATGGGACTCAATACATAGTCAACACTGCCTGTTCTATGAAATGGGAGATCAAGGCCATTGGTTCATTGGACAACTATGGATCATGCCACTTGGTGATTATGACATGATATTAGGAGTGAACTGGATGTATACAATAGTCCAGTTACATTCAACTACAGAACAAGGGTTTTCTCTTTTGAGGTTCAAAACCTTATTGTAAGAGTGCCAGAAGACAGATCAATGATGAGAGTATCATTGACTCACTAACAAGCAATAGAAAAGGAGTTCAAGGAAGGCAATTTTGTTTATCTGGGCCAACTTTGCAAAGTAGAAGAGTGGACAGAAACAAAGAATCAAAATCCAGAGATACAAGCACTCTTACAAACTTACAACAAGGTATTCGCTATACCTACTAGCTTACCCTTCAAAAGATTGCATGATCATGCAATCCCTCTGATCAGAGATAGCACACCTCCATCTCTGAGACCCTATAAGTACAATCACTACCAAAAGGACATCATTGAGCAGCTAGTGGAAGAAATGCTAGCAAATGGGTTCATACAACCTAGTACAAGTCCATATTCCTTTCCTATATTGTTGGTAAAGAAGAAAGATGACTCTTGGAGGCTCTGTGTTGACTACAGAAAGCTCAATCAAATCACCATCAAGAATAAGTATTCTATACCAACAATCAATGCAAGCGCGTGTTGTGCACGCACTGGTTGCAAATCAAGGAGCGTGTGTCTCATGCGCTTCGCTTCTTCTCCCTTGTGGCTGCGTTTTGTTGGATCTGGTCAGGCTACTGGTCGTTGGATATCAGCATAGTGTGAGGATCTCCACAACAAGCCTGGGCAAGATCAGAAGAATCGAAGCTAAGGAAGAAGAAAGATTTGAACTGAGAGCTATAACGGTAACTTTGGGAGGAATCAGACCACGTGCCAATCATGCGAGCCTCACTTACCTGAACAACGCCGTTCGCATTCGCAGCAAAGGACAGGACACATGACGCTCGCTCCTCACTCGCTTCAAGTTTAAGCTAGGCTACCGTTGGAACAGTAATGCCGAGCTCGGAAACGAAACGGAGGAGAAGGTCCCGTAGCTCCAAAGTTGCAGAGTATAAATTCGTAGTGAATTTAGGGTTTTGTTGTCTTGGATGTAATTTCTGAAACTTTGCCTCCTGAGGAACCTCACCCAAGGGATATTGGGTTTATCTTGTCATTTTCATTTCTGTCTATCTATGAATCATCTTTTCTTCTACCTCATCCGCCATTGAAATCGGGCTCAGAGGAATGAGATCCTCACACATAGGAGTACGGCGAGGACTTCAGCGTGGCAATGGCGGTGTGAGATCCGTCAAGGTGCGTATGGAGAGGACTTCGCGGTGGACAGCGACAACGTGAGGTCCAACAAGGTGTGTCGCAGCGGCTGGAGTGGTAGCGAGCAATGCTTTGGTGGCGGCGACTGTCGACAACAAGGGCGGATGGCGGCTATGGACGATAGCGACGGCGGCAGCGGAAATATTTTTCTAGGGCACGAGAGACTCTGATAACATGATAACAATACGCGTGTACATTGTATTGATGTGTGAATAAAGTAGTACATGAACTCTATATCTATAGTGTTAATGTTACACTCGATGCAGTACAAAACCGTAACAGATATGGACTTACGTACGAGCCTATATACAATATATTCTAACACATGCTGATCGATAAATATTGCCTGTTGCAAACTGGACCGCATTAGCTTTAGATGATGTTCTTCTCCCATTAGGTCAACACTTAGTTTACTTCTATTCATTTTAAATTCATTGCTCTAGATTAGGTTAATTAAACTAGTTAGACTTTAGTGATTACTGAGTTTCCGGTGGGTTGGGTCTCGTCTCGTCTGTCTTGGATCTGTAAAGAGCATGATCAAAGAATTGAAGTGTAAATGGTATATTTGTGGTATCGTTAAGATTGTACAATATCATATGATACTACGAGCCAGCCAATAACATTATTAACATCTTGGGTCCTATCCTTACAAAGAATGTGAATATGAATATGAATGTGAATGTGATGATAGAAATGAAAACAGGGCAAAGTGAGTGGAATTGGAATACATGTCCTTCCCTGTCCCACTTTTAACTATCTCAACCAACCTAACAAGAGCTTTACAATGAACAAAAACACTTCTCTAGATGATATACAGACTGCGATATTGAGGGATTGCCTCATATCATTCCAGTAAAAATTGGAAGGCTGGGTTTTCAGCAAGTTCTGCTGAAGGTTTTACACCAGTAAAATCCATCTTCTGGAAGGCCTTAATTACCTCTTCTACCGGAAAAGGATCGCTGCATTTACAAATCAGTTAATCGGATTCAATTTCGAATTAATTTCATGTTGTTGTTTT
Organism: Erodium texanum; assembly: GCA_036897725.1. Taxonomy (NCBI): domain Eukaryota; kingdom Viridiplantae; phylum Streptophyta; class Magnoliopsida; order Geraniales; family Geraniaceae; genus Erodium; species Erodium texanum. The sequence continues at coordinate 19,761 of JAYMSW010000370.1, read as the reverse complement.
TCTCATACCTGGAACAGTCATCCAACAAGTAATGAGTGTCATCTCCTGGATCATCATCATCTGCCATTAGAAGCTTCATGCTGGAAATGACCTGTACCAGTACAAGGCAGACACAAACCCGTTACATGAATAAGCATTTCTCTGGAAAAGTACTCAAAGAAGATCGTAATTGAACTCTTTTTTTTGACTCACGTCGGGGGAGACACTTTCAGTGTTCTTCTCATCCAATGTACAAAGTCTATGTAGTTGATGCACACTAAGGATCTGAAGACAGCAAGCAACGCGAGTTACCACAAAAATGGTGCCAAGCCCATACCATCATAGGTTATTTTGTAATTTCTAGCGCATAACGGCACACTTGACACACTTACAGGACAGAGGTCATTTGTAATATCATCATAGGTAATTTTGGACTTCTGCTCCATAACCTGCAGGAAAGGATTTTCTACATAAATCAACAAATAAACCATGGAACTGAAACATCTATTCCCATTGGAACTATCATATCAGAAACCAAATTATTATACTTCTTTCAAGATGGAAACAAAAAGGCATACCAAGAATCCAACTAGTTGCTTGATGTGTTTTAGCTCATCCCAGGATGAGCCTGCATACTGCAATTTGAGGAATGAGAAACATTTTAGAAATCAGTTGTACTTAACCATACTGTATTTTGATAAATTAAAAAAGAAAAAGAAAAGGGAAACAGCGTGAAGTATGAAAATATAGCCTTCCCAAGGTCACATCATTCAAACACTACCTCTTCATCTACTTGGTTGCACCATATTTCGAGTTCAGCTAACCCAGCCTTCACAAATTCTCCATTCTTAAATGCGCACCTTTCTGGATGAAGGATAAAACTGCAGCACCATATCGGTGTATTAACATTTAACCGAGTACTCAAATAACTATGAGTCATCCCACTTAATGAAACCAGAGGAGTAATTTACCTATTAAAGAGCTGTACATTGATATAACTGAAAATCTGAGTAAAGATCTTCTGGACAAGAACCGAAGGCACCTGAAACAATGCTACCAATTAGGTCACTTAGATTAAGAAAATCAAATGACTGTATAAAGAAGTTAAAAGTCAAAAAACCCTACATAGTTTTCTTTTAATATAGAGAGAAACCCATTAAGGCAACCAATGATTTTCTTCCAGGTTGAGACGTCAGGTGCCTGAATCATTATGATAAAAAATATAAGGAGTTAGATCCACCTCTGCAGTGCAAGTGTCCATCAAGTTCTATCCACACAAATGCCGGCGTGATACCTGGATACAAGAAGAAAGCACCGGCGACAATTGCTTCTTCAAATTGTCTCTGATGATTCCAAATATTTTTTCTACATATGCTGTAAGCTGCTGCTTAAAAAGCAAAGCTGGATACTTGGGTTCAACCTGCTTCACTAAATCAGCTGAACCAAGTTGAAGACTGGATGAAGAAGAACGGAAACTCTGAGAAACAACAACATGATAAGATGTGAATTAATTTCTTGCAGGAAGAAGTGTAACATCATCCAAAGAGTTTTAGATAGTTTGCTAAATTTTAAGAATAATCAAGAGTGTATGTTCACAAATCAGCATTTCCATCCAATCTGGATAAATAAAAACAATGAAATACAATAATGTTACCTGTGCATAAGAAAAGTCATTTGATACATCAATCTTGATAATTATCAAGAAAGTCAAGTGGTAGTGCCTCCTTACTTCTACATAAGTAAGGTTGACTCTTACCAACACTTGATACAAAAAATTGCCGTATAAAAAAAAATGTTACCTGTGTCATCCTCCCAAATATCGATGTAGGAGTAGGAGGTTTTCGCGGTGGAGTTACTGTCCGTTGAAGTAAGAACAGAAGTATTGATGTATTGCATAGCCAATAAGACATGAGATCATTGTCATCCTTATTCTGCGAAACATTTGTTTAACTTAACAAGCAAGAGACAATTAATTTTCTGGCTACCAAAGTTCTGTTCTGCATGATCCAACAAAAGATCATCATAAAACAGTTTCTTTTGGTAAATCAAAATGCATGCTTACAACAATAAGCTTTTTCATTTTTAAAAGAATAGTTGTCCCACATCAGAGGAATGTGGATTAAACTTCTTGATATACTAGTTGGGCCTTCCACCTAATAACTTAAGCTTTTGGGTTGTGGAGGGTTTAATATGGTATAAGAGCTTGGTTTGTTATTGGGCCCATTTGGTGGTTAAACTAACACTTCAAAATTTGCATGATGTATGAAGAGTTACCTCTATTGCAGAACCAATCATCTGAATAAGGCAATCAAACACGCTAGTTCTTTCCAACTCAAGTGCTCTCCAGTGGAGAAGGCATTTGTAAATGGTAATTGTTGCAGTAGGTTTTTCTTCAGTGAAACCAATTTTTGGTGTCACACAATTGATCAGAATATCTACATCCTCCTGCACAGATGAGGAACAAAATCAGAAGCAATCCAATGGAACTATATAAATTATTTAACAGAATTGTTGCTTGGGCCATATACAGGAGTAAAATTCTTCTTTTCTGAGCCAAACTTTTTTGATCCTGCGCCAAATTTTTTAGAGTCTGAACTCCCCCACGATTTTGAATCAGCACCAGACATTTTGGCTGATGCACCTCCTTCCTGTATAAAATAGGCTATATCAAATCAACAAAAAAGAAAAGAGAACAAGGCACTTACAACTAAGTGGCCAAAAACTAACTGTATTGAAAGGTAAGAGTTCCTTATTTTGTTCACTTACATTATGGCCATTTTCCACAGCCTGCAATGGTACAAGATAAAATGAAATAATGATTAAGATTCCAAAAGAAGTTCAATCTCAAAATCATAATTTGTGGCTTATTTACCCCAAAATCTGACGTCTTTACAGATGGTGAATACATCAATGCTTGCTGACGCAGAATTTGGTCCTCAGCCTCCATGTCAGAAAGCTTTTCTTCAAGCCTAAGAAAAGATATGGACAACGCTTCAACCCAAACTATGAAAAATGTTTCCAATCTTGATACATTTTAATAGAAGTAGAAAAGACAATGTACGAACCTCTGCATGGCTGTTTTCAACTCAATGACCTTTGACTCGGCATCTAAGGCATGTTTCAACCTCTCTTCACTGATTTTATTTGTTTCTTCCAATTTTTTCTCTGTTTCACTAATTGTTGTTTCCAGTGAAATTACCAGAGTCTGAGAGGTTCCACAAACGAACGGCCATTATTAAATGCAAATAAAACTAACAGAAATATCAATAGGGGAAAGATTAGTGAGTATATCTGAACACAGATAAAACATACTAAATTAAATTTCACTGGTCATACCTTGATCTCTTCACTTCCACCAGCAGCAATTTTCATTACTTCATCATGACTGACTGTAGCCTTATTCGTTGTTTCATTATCACTGATCAGGGCCTTATTCATTGTTTCATTATCACTGACCGGAGCCTTATCCATTGCTTCACTGTCATTGACTGGAGCCTTATTCATTGTTTCATTATCACTGACCGGAGCCTCTGTTACGACCGGGGCATGTTGTTTCGGCTCTTCATTTTCAGCAGTAAGCTTACTTTCTGCTTTATGTAAACGTTCCTTCAGCTCTTCATTTTCAGCAGTAAGCTCATTCATTTTTTCAATATCAATGACCGGAACCTCATGTACTACAGGGACCTGTTCTGCTTGTTGCTTTGAAGCCTCTCGCTCCTTAGTAAGCAGGTCTTTTGTTTCTTCAAGCTGAACTTGCATCTCCTGGAAAGCAGACTGCAATTCTGCATGTTCTTGTGCTTGTTTCTTTGAAGCCTCCTGTTCCTTGGTAAGCAGGTCTTTTGTTTCTTGAAACTGAACTTGCATCCCCTGTAAGGTTGACTGCAATTCTGCGCGTTCATGTGCTTCTTTCTTTGAAGCCTCTTGTTCCTGGATAAGCTGGTCCTTTGTTTCTTGAAACTGAACTTGCATCTCCTCGAAAGCTGACTGCAACTCTGCACGTTCACTTGCTTCTTTCTTTGAAGCCTCCTGTTCCTTCATAAGTAGGTCTTTTGTTTCTTCAAACTTAACTTGCATCTCTTGGAAGGTAGACTGCAACTCTGCACGCTCACTTGCTTCTTTCTTTGAAGCCTCCTGTTCCTTCAAAAGTAAGTCTTTTGTTTCTTCAAACTGAACTTGCATCTCCTGGAAAGCAGACTGCAATTCTTCACGCTCCTTTGCTTCTTTCTTTGAAGCCTCCTGTTCCTTTGCAAGTAAGTCTTTTGTTTCTTGAAACTGAACTTGCATCTCCTGGAAGGAGGCCTGCAACTCTGCACGCTCGTTTGCTTCTTTCTTTGAAGCCTCTTGCTCCTTCATAAGCAGGTCTTTCGTTTCTTCAAACTTAAGTTGAAACTCCTGGAAAGAAGACTGCAATTCTGCACGTTCACTTGCTTCTTTCTTTAAAGCCTCTTGCTCCTTCAAAAGTAAGTCTTTTGTTTCTTCAACCTGAAGTTGGCTCTCCTGCAAAGCAGACTGCAATTCTGCACGTTCACTTGCTTCCTTCTTTAAAGCCTCTTGCTCCTTGATGAGCAGATCTTTTGTTTCTTGAACCTCAAGTTGGCTCTCCTTCAAAGCAGACTGCAATTCTGCATGTTCGCGTGCTTTGGCTTTTTCAACATCAGCCTGCATTGGTACATGAATAAATCAGGAACAGACAGTAAATATCAAATATGTCATAGAATTATTATCTGTATTTTACCCTTAGCCGCTTCTCCTGCTCTAGATTCTGGGTCAAATCCTCAACCTCCTTTTCCAGCTGTATTTTGGCAGCTTGGAGAGCACCAGCTTCCCTAGCAGCCTACAGAACACAGTAAGAAATAAGAAAGGAGAAATAAAAGTATTATAATCTTAAATCACACAGACAAATAAAAGTAAGTAACAAAAGTACCATTCTCAGCTTCCTTAATTCTCTACGTGCCACTACTCGTCTCCAGCCACATTGACTGGCAAGCGCAGCTTTTTTTAACCTCTCGTAATAAAGATAAGATACGAATCCTCGGGAATGACGCTGTTTATGTGGAGGAAAGAGAATTAGACAGCATGAAACCATACAAAAAGAGGGATAGATATATATAGGTGGAGAACTTTCATATATTCTTGTTTTGTTATATGTAAATTTTACCTGGATACATTTGGCTGCCCTTGTTTGCCTCTTGAACAGAAGCTGTTTACGAGCAGCCATCACACGTGTACATGTTTGGATGTGAATAGCTGAAGAGTGCAAGCTCTTGTAAGCTTCCCTAGCTAGATGCCTCCGCAAGTTTTTCTGTATTTTTATACTAGCTGCTTCCCTTCTCATGATTTCATATAGAACACGAGCAAGTTGCCCTGATATCATTGTGGATACCAATGAAAGAAATTATCAAAAAATCTTGACAAGGCACATAGATCTCAAGCTAACATTCTCATTCAGCACAAAGCATTGTTCAATTAAGATGTGTCTGTTATACCTCTAAAAGTGTAAATTTTATTAAAATGAGTTGTATATATCAAGTAGGGCTCCACAATTAAAAGGTCAACCTTGTTAGTTGGTGTGGCCTTAGCCTTTATAAGTAACGTATCATTCTTATTACTTCTGCATATGTGCTGAAGTTCACAGTGGGGCTGAGGCACTGGGAGGCCCACAAGAACAAGCCCAAATCAACTAAGTTGGCTTTGATATCATATAAAGCCCATCACACCTAAAAGATTAAGATGATAGGTGGAGGCCTCAAGATGCTTATCAAGTGGTGAATTGATCCACATCTTTTCAATGTGTGACATATAGGAGAATAAAAATGGATATAAAACGCTTCCAAATACCTCTACAGAAGGCTTGAACTTGTGTGGCAGAGTGCTGCAACATGGTATAGTATTTGCAGCAAAAATAAGTACGAACTTTTCGCTGAACTTTGGTGGCTGCCAAGCCTAAACCCTCAGCTCAGCGAGCATCAAGTTCTGCCATCTGACCCGCCCTAAGAAATATTTTCGTCTTACCTATCTGGAAGTCAAAGCTAAGTAAGTGCATCGTGATGATTAGTGTAGATTTGAAGATCAGTGTATGATGAATCTGAATGAAATGAACAAAACAGATATTGAATTGCACCTGATGGCCAGTGAGATTAGCCTTCTCCAGAATCTTCTTGCAAGCAGTGATCTCATTGCTGAAGTCAATACACAACATTAATAGCTAGCTAATAGGATTCATATTTCAAAGATAAATGGAAATAAAAATAACATGCTGCAAATACCTTCCATCCAGAGCAGAAGGTGACAGCACTTTAAAACGACTAAGAAATTCAGGAAATGTCTTTCGTGTGGGAAATCCAGCACAGCTGATTCTAATTGCTTCCAGTACTCCCTGGAATAAATTTAAAACAATTCCAAGGAATACGTAAGTGTGGCACAAAAAATAAGTGAAATGGCCAAACATTCATAACTTACACCACAGCGAAGTTGCTGTAAGACATTAAAGTTCTCAAATATTGATGGCTTAAGAAGATTATTTGGCTTCACGCAACGAATATAGTGAGGTTCGGTGGCATTCAATGTTTCAAGCAGAGTTTGCAGTTGTTGCTGTACAAAGTAGAAAATAAAGAAAAATGAGAAGAAGAAAAACCCAGCAATTTAAATCAAGTGCAGGTACAAGAAAAGCAAACAGACCTTACACCGAGAACCTATAGATTGGAATTTTGATGATTTGGCAGATTCTTCTGCTACACGGGGAAATAAGTTTGAAACGAATGGGCATTTTGAAGCGTTTAGGAGTGCCTGATGCTCCGCAACAACATAATCTTTGTTCTTATCCAGGAAGAGATCAGTTTGATAAGTGACCTAAAATAAATAAATAAAGATACTCGTTTAAATTTTCCATACTGTGAATAGATTCAATGATTCTAACCACCATTAAAAAAAAGATTCTTACATCACCAGCATAATGACAAATGGTGAAGTCAGTTTGTGACAACTTTGGCTTGGCAAAGCGCTTATTGTCCTTGAAAGTCTGGTAAAGCTTTTGAGCAAATGTTTCATGCGTAGATCTTGGAAACATACTACAAAAAGAGGCATACCAACTCAAAAAAGAAGTTTCCCAGTGAAATAAACCAACCTTTGCAATCTAAAAGAAAAGATGGGAATGGAACATTCTACGAGTTTTTAACTTCCAGGACATACCAGGCCTCATCCAAAAGAGCAATGACGCCGCCCGGTTTCTGAAGTTATAGAAGTGTATATTAGGAACAATAGACACATAAATTAATTTTAACACGATATCAAAGCCTAGTTTAGCTATAAAGAATTAAACTCGATAGGAATATCAATAAGCAAGCACTCAATTAATTTTAGAATCGGGAAATCCAACAAACCTTCTCAATGAGATCAAGAATATCCTGATTATCAATGAACTCAACATAACTCCAGTCAATTTCTTCTTTCGTATATTCTTCTTGTTCCATCTTGAAAACATGCTGTTAAATCATTGATTTTAAATAAGTTAGTATAGAAAGACCCCAATAAATTCTCTAGGGCTCGGAGAACTTAACTTCACCCACAAACCTGGTTGAAATGTTGCTGCAGTTTTTCATTAGTCAAATTAATGCAAAACTGCTCAAAACTGCAAACATCAATTAGTATTTTAGAAATAGAAATAGATTCAAGAGGCACTCAAGGCCCTAACAAACATATATGCACACCATGAAATGAAAACATACAACCAAGCCATATTCCAAACTACATTGCAGTCAGCTAACAAAACTGTTTAGGTATCATCAAGAGTTTCAATACAATTCTACTTAACAAAATTGTTTCTTTTATATCCAATAGAGAAGAACGATTGGATGGCATATGTTGCAATATAGTTTAATTATTTGCAAATAAGATCCCCAGAAAGATAAACACAGAAGGTTACACAAAACAGCCGACTAATTGCTTCCAAGATAGTCCTTAAGCACTGAGTCATATCTAACTTAGTGACAAAAAAGAAGAGCTTTAATGTTGTTCTACACTAATTATAGATGACCTTGGTTTTCAATCTCGTGAACATAATTCCATGTTAAGAAGCCAAAAGGCCAACAAATAAATAAATGAACTGATCCGCTTGGATACAAATGAGAGAAATGGGCATTATAATCAGCAATCTTGCTGGATTAGTAGGAGTGGTGAAATAATATTTTTGTTAGAGACATAAAAAAGGAACTAGACAGAGATGCATTTTTCCTTTTATAATTGAAATTATAAGAATCATTTAAAGGTTGAAGGAAGGGCTCTTTGGAAGGTGGTTTTGTATGATCAGATAAATTGTCAAAGCCATTACTAATTTACTATGCCTATTAACATTCACCTATAGAATTCATGATCATATTCAAGAATCATGAAACAAAGTTGGTTCTTGAAACAATAAACTTTAATTTGTAAAAAGATGTTAATTTTAACAGGGTTGGATGATGATAACAAGTGCCTTGTGGGGAATGACGAGCATAATAAAAATCAAACTAATTTACAAGAGACCCCACTATGGACACGAAGGTTTTAGCTTCCCCAGTCAAGCATCCCATTCAGTAAAACACACGGGGATTTCATGCAGTTTACTGCAAGAAATTAACCGCTGCAAATGATGAAAAACAAAGCGTACCGGCTAAGCACCTGTTTGTCTTGAAACTTTCAAATCCATAGATATCGAGAATCCCAATCAAGATTTTAGATGTAGCATCTTGACCAATAGATTCATTAATCCTGCTCACAATCCTGAGAGGAAAAGGTGTAAATTGCATTAACCACCACTAGAATCCCTACAATCCAATCAAAGTCATCCTTGAACTAACACATTATGAAACCTACCAATCAAACAATCTTGAATAGACAATTTTCGCCAAAGCATCTCTGCTAAGAGTTGCTGTGTGTGGATCAAGCGATTTCGTTATGGACTCATCACGAGTTACAATAACGCGTTTGCATAAGCTGTCTTCAAGAGCCTTCTTGTCACACCTAAAAAAACTCTCGCAGCTTAAAGATCTGTCTTGATAATGTGAATTTTTAAAAGCACTACATAAAATCACTATTTACATGAAAAGTTCAGATGCATTTTTTAGATGGCGCCGAGATTTGTCATCCTTGGGAACAGAAGAATCTGCATTTTCCCCCTTTACAAACTCGACATTTCCCAAATGAAGTATTGCAGCCACTATCCTGAATATTGCATCCTAACAAAGACCCATTTTGGTTAAGATTCTTTTTGAAAGACCCATTTTGGTTAAGATTCTTTTTGAAAGGCCCATTTTGGTTAAGATTCTCTTTGAAAAGCCACTACCTGTTCCTCAGAATTGATACCAACAACATCCATAGCTTTCCTAGTTGCCAGGTATTCCTTTGCATCATCCAATCCATCCAGATCAAAAAAAGTTGATTGATTTAGGTAATGATATGTTCTTGGGTTTTCCAATTTATACTTCTTAACATCCTGATACAAGGCACAAACAAAATGTGGCAATAAGACATATATATTACTATTCACAAACCTGCAAAAGGTATTGCTTACCTCTGGTGGTGCAGAACAAAGCATGTAAAAGCAATGATAATTTCTTTCTGGATCAGAAACTTGACAAACACGAGATCGTTCAAGTAAATAAGTTCTGATAGCCGCTCCTGTAATCTTCCCCCTTTGATCAAACTGGAGCTCAACAAACTTACCGAAACGACTGCAATAGCAATATATTAAACACAGCACGATTTCTCAAAATCAACCGGATAAAAAGCATGACAAAAAAAAGGCAGTTTTGAATAATAAGTTCCACACCTTGAGTTATTATTCCTGACAGTTTTTGCATTGCCAAATGCTTCTAGTACAGGATTGGACTGCCAAAGAGGGAAAAAAAATGAAACACAACTTAATTGCCAAGCAGAAGCCAAAGGCGTCACAGAATGTGAAAATCAAGGAGTTAAATACATAAGAGGTACAGATTTTCTTTACCTCAAGAACTTGTTGCTCCACAGATTGTCCCCCTGAAGCATCTTTCTTTCCTCCCATATGGGCTAGATACTGCATAAGCATCTTTGTACTTTCTGTTTTGCCAGCTCCACTTTCTCCACTCACCAAAATCGACTGGCTGATTTTCTCATCAATCATCTGTCTGCATTTACAATTTTCTTATTCACAAGACCACTTAAATCCCAAAACACAGACAAATTGAGAGAGTATGACAGATGACCTGTATGCAGAATCTGCAACAGCATAAGGATGTGGGCTCATCTCACCTAAGGCCCTGCCTTGATACTGCTGCATCATATGTTTTTCATACAAACGTGCTATCCTCTTGAAAGGGTTCACAGCTATCAAAATATTTCCTGTGTATGTCTGGAAACACCACAACAAGGTTAACCTCTCCGTACTAGAATTGCAAGAGGTAGAGATATATTTGTACTCACATATATTTCATCTCTATCATATCGACAGTTTAAGTTCAGTAGAACGCCTGGTTCATGCAGATAAGCCAGCCTTGTCATATCTTCCACCCCGGATTCAGGAAACTCTGGATCTTTTGGATAGGCATTGACTGCTTTCACAACAACCTATGATACAAGTGAAAATATATAAATATTTTATCACAAATATTGATCAAACACATTAACTGGTGAGTGAACAGCAACTAAAAAGAAATCTTGTCATCAAGTCTTTTTTTTTTCTCATACCAAACAAGGATATTGTACCATCCATTTAACAAGAGAGAAAAGCATAAATTAGAACTGAAAACGGCACTCACCTTCTTATTTGTTGAAGACTTTACTTCAATATCTTTACCTTTAATTCCCACAACTTCCCCATCAACCCAAGCTATATCTGGATCTTCAATCCAAACATGAGATCCAACCGTAAACTTGGCTGAATCACCCTGTGTTACCAATAAGATGATCACATTATCAAACAAATAGGGCAGAGTTTTATCTGTACAACGACCAAAGACTTGAGCAATGCAGACATGAATACTTCTGAGGCAAGAGTTTAGCCATCCATAAGTGGCTTGTATGAGTGTTGCCTACTGTACCACCTATAGTCACATATTTGTTAAAAGCATACGCCTTAGTTTCACCGTAAATACTCTTAAACGCATGGGTTCACTACACCTAGTTACGTACATGCATATGATTATTCCTTTTAGAGGAGCATCTTTTGTGTATATAAAATTGCTTATTTTGCTAGTTTATGTGAACCAAGTCAAAACTAAATTATAATGACTCATTCAGGGACAGAGGTATATGCTTCAGAGGTCAAAGACCTTCAAGCCTCAACAAAATCCTATTCAAAGGTCATATGTTTGCTACATATGATTAATAAGTGGTCTTAGCTACTTGTTTCAACAAAACAAAACAAAATTGGGCATGTCCTGACAAAAAACCCAACATCCACAGACATATATGCACACAATGCCACGTCCTGTTGAACAGAATTTCTTCTCTTTTGCCAAGAAAATGCACAACAAAAGCAAAATCAAGCAGTGCAAAGAAAGAAAAAAATTAAAAACTTTCCTGAGAAAGAAAGATCAAAGCGAAAAGGGAACGATGGAGGGCTTACCATTTCTCAGGAAAAGCTTGCCAGATTCGGATTAGGGAATGTTCGAACAAAGGGAGAGACGCATTGGGATCCAAAAAATCCCCTAATTCTTCCACCTGCGACCTCGATTTCTCTCACTCCGGGAGAGAGGCGCGACTCTGGTTTTCTCCATCCAACTAGTTTTCTTCGTCACATTTCAATTCAAACAACAATGTCATCAATAAAACCCCAATTTCAATCCAATGCTTTCTTCTGATATGCATTTATTTGTGTTTGTCCGAAAAATGTATGTTTGGAAGCATATATATTCAGCAGGTTCTATTCAAGTGTAATTTATCTATTTATGTTTATGCTGCTAATTATTGAAACTCACATTAAGTTTGTTTATAATTATTTTGGAAACAATCATTTCCGACATAACGTCTATATTACTTAGCATAACATAAAAAATCTGAATAACTTCCTGTATCTTTTATAACTCATGATACGTTTTTATCAAAATCATTACATATATATAACTTAACATGTTGTGTTTTCAACATGACAACGTATTATAAAATTGAAGGGTTTGGAAAAAAAAACTATTTCACTACTCAGTTTTTATGTAATAAAATAAATATTTATTTTTAAATCATGAACGTATTATATTCATCAAACTTGCTATTATTTCAATCAACATCAAAATATGCTCGTAGTTTCATTCCATTACATAAGAGTTGAAGACCTAAATAGGTAAGCATCCAACAACAAGGAAATGCGGTTTTAATGACCACTTGATACATTAGTTTGGCTCTCCACCTGATAGTTTAAGTTTTGAGTTGGAGAAAGTTTAACATGATATAGAAGTCTGATTTAGCGATACATGGATACAAGTTATGGTTGGTTGAAAATGATTTCTCGATGTATATGTGAATTTGGGGTTGGGGGAGGTTGTAAAGTTGCTTGCTTGTCAAGTATTTGACTTTGAGCTCATTCGATGGTTCCAAGTCCAAGGATTTTGCATCTTTGATGTCTTCTTGTACAGGTTCATTTTGGGGACATTGTTGTTGTGTTCTCTATGAAGAATGTGTCACAAGTGTTGTCTGTTTGGATTATCTGTACCACTTGGTTATGGTCATGCACTTTAAAGGGTTTGCACACAAGTTTAGTGTGAAACAAGATATATATACGGGTGTTACCAGCTTTCTTCATTATTTAGAAGAAGAAGAAAAACCCACTATTTTGTACCTAGGAAATTATTGCTATTATTATCAAACGATTTAATTTTGTTGAAACTCATATAGAAAAAGGAAAATGATCAAGGTAGGTGGGTGATTTGATTTGAAGAGCAGCAGTTTAGAGTAATTTTCATGATGATTTTACTAGTGTGTGTGTATAAAATGACTTGTTTGTTTTTAATAAGAATCAACTTTGACATTCACAAAGTATCTTAAAATAATTTATCTATCTAAGATGAATCTGTTTTATCTGGAAAGGGACACTCCAATGGGGAGGGATTAAGAATGATGTGGCAAACACATGACCAGAAAAAGGTTAAGAGATATGTACACGAGAAATGAACGGGAAAATGAACAGCCCAAATTGGCTTAAACAGATGAAAAAAGGGGGAAAGTTGAGGGTGTTTCTGGTTGTCTCTGCCTTGGCTGCAAATGAAATGACCAGAAGAGAAGAAGATCAATTGTCCATATGTATATGTATATGTATATGTATTTGAGTTGATAAAGGAGCAATTGAGAAGAAGAAGAAATGGGAGGCAAGAGAAATATGGGAGAATTGGTGGAGGAGACGGTGTTGATAGGGGGATTGATAGGAGTGCAATTTGCATATGCAGCCAACTCTGTGTGTATGAGCTACCTTATGTCCCTTGGCCTCACCCCTTACACTCTTGTCATCCTCACCTCTTTCGCTACATTTCTCTTCCTCTCTCCCATTTCCTTTTGCTTTGAAAGGTCCTCTCTCTCTCTCTCTCTCTTGCTTCTTCTTCTTCTTCTTCATTCTTGTTCTTGATCAATGCTTCTTGTTTTCAATGCAGGAGCAAATGGCCCAAGAAATCCACTTTCAAGTTCGTCAATCAGGTCTTCTTGATCTCTTTGGGAGGGTAAGCACCACCTTCCTCTCTTTTCTTATTTGTATTTCAGAATACGGATCGGTTAAGTTTCTCTCATTTTTCAGGGTACTTTTCCAGTTTCTGTTTCTCAAGGGAATCAAATTAACCTCACCAGCGGTGGCAACAGCGATGCCTAACCTTGCTCCGGGCCTCATCTTCATCATTGCTTGGGCTGCTGGGTATCTCTCTTCTTAAATCTCATCCCAACAACACAGTTAACCTTTCATAAGTATGTATATGCATCAATGAAGGTTCGAGAAGGTTGATCTAAGCTGCGTGTACAGCCAAGTCAAGATCATAGGTACATTTCTTTGTGTCATAGGCGCTCTAGCAATGAGCCTTATGCATAGCACTAACTCCATGCCAGAGGCCCGACCAGATCTTGTTTTCAACAAAGATAATATTGTTGGTTGCATCTATCTCATTTCAGCCGTCTTCACTCTCTCCAGCAGCATTGTCTTGCAGGTGCTTACTTATCATATATAACCATTTCCAACAAACCATATCATACGTTAACACGTTACTTTGGTTATTACATATCAGGCCGCAACTCTAGGAGACTTTCCTGCACCAATGACATTGAGCGCAATGACGTCCATAATTGGAGTGTTTATAACAGTAGCTGTGCAGTTCTTTCAGGATCATGAGATCGACACTGGTTGGCCCCTTATCAGCTTGAAGGACTTAATGGGCTATTCTCTACTGGTATTGTTCCCTATCCTAGTATAAAAACTTGAAAGTATATATATATTGATCCAAACTTTATGGAAGCGTAGGGAGGTATTGTAAGCGGAGCATGTCTAAGCTTCAATGGATGGGCATTGAAGAAGAGAGGGCCTGTCATGGTGTCCATGTTCGGTCCCATTGGAACCGTGGTGTCCGTTTTTCTCTCAGTATTCACAGTTGGGGACACCTTCAACCTCGGAAGGTATGTGCATGATTACAATATTGTACAGTGTAAGCTTGAGCTGAATCGAAAAGAACGTATTGCAGTATTGCGGGGATGTGTATCATGTTCACTGGTTTCTACTTTGTGCTGTGGGCAAAGGGCAGAGAGAATTTTTATGCAGACTCTGATCCTCAATGCTTGTTGAAAAAAGAGTTTGGGACGGAGGAGGAGAAGGAGAAGCCTCTCTTAACGTGTTAGTACTTGCTTGGAGAACAAGGCAATCATAATCATCCAATTGTGTCTTTCTTCTTCTTTGTTGTTTCAGTTCCTCTTCAATCAACCATAGACTATATATTGAAACTTACAGGCCAACTTGTATTGGGCTTTCCAAAACCAGAACCAATTTTGCTTATAATTGAGCTGCTGCTTTCTACTGACGTTCAGCTTCTTCAATTACAACTGCTACACAGAAACAACTTAATCTTCTTTCCCAAAAGAAAATGCAATTAATCGTGCATAACAAATACAACCATAATGTGACTTCTCCAGACCTATATACAGATTGTAACTGTACATTATTCATGGTAAGGTCTTTGCAAATAAACAGAGTAAATAAATTATCAATGCACTTGAGCAGTGGAGTGTGTATTGTGAAGAACTAAAGTGCGATCTAGTTCCCAAATGTGTTCTCGCCACTGTAAGTAACATAGAGGAACCCGTCCTCATCCTTCTTCTCTTCATAAATGGCTGACATAATTGCCCCTGAAAAGAAACAAAACATTTAAACTGTTACAAATCAGCTTCCAATGTAAAGACAACGTGTAAACGGATTACCTGTTGGTGGAAGAACATTGTCCACAAATATGAAGATTGCCTTTTCAGCACTTAGTTTAATCCTTTTGCGAACAACGTACACAAATTGTCCTACTGTCAGGTCAGCTGGCACAAGATACCTGCAATCTTCTAATTAAGATTCTAAAATGGTAAAAAAAAAAACTATAATTAAGCAAATGTTACCAACCTATGTGTGTATGAAAATTTAGTTACAATTTAAACCAAGTAACCTTGGACAAACAAAATAAAACTAGATATTGGG
Organism: Erodium texanum; assembly: GCA_036897725.1. Taxonomy (NCBI): domain Eukaryota; kingdom Viridiplantae; phylum Streptophyta; class Magnoliopsida; order Geraniales; family Geraniaceae; genus Erodium; species Erodium texanum. The sequence continues at coordinate 4,133 of JAYMSW010000370.1, read as the reverse complement.
GCAATTCTCTCATCATCAAGCTCAAGCTCACTTTTCTACCGTCTACTGTTACTTTTTTTCACCAAAAACCGATTCGATTCAATGCACAGCAAGTAACTTCAGTAAGGACCACAAAGAGTATTTCTTGAAACAAAATCTTAGATTATCAATGCAATCAAAGAGAAAATGAGCAGCCTGAGGAATTCTCAATGAAATAAAAATAACTACATCAACAAGATTGGTTCTTGAACTATCAAGAAGTAAATGAGGCTGTGAAGATGCATACAAATTTAAACCATAAAAACAATGTTATCTTTGTAACTGATTGTTATTCTACCAGACAGATCCATAAAATGAACTCTTCCTCAAATGAGTTTTGCTACGATTAGGTATGGGTCACAACGACAATCAAACAAGTGGACTCTTCCTTCTCATGTTAATCAAATGGAGTGGGATAGATAGTACGTACTTTTCTGTCCAATTTTCCTTTAACCAAGTGAGTTTTCTTCATTAGACTACATTAATGAGAATATGAAAGAAAAAGAAAAGGAACGAAATATATAAGAATTTCACAATATATAGAAATGCATACTTTTTCTTATCAATGTTAGGGATATCACTTTGCTCTGACTTCTCCACAATCACCTAAAATCACAAATACAACTGCATTTAGAATTCCGCATAGAAAATAGAAGAGGTGCCAGAATGCACAACTCTAGTGTACTCACAAGCACCAAAACTAGTAAAAGACAAGAGACGCATAAACCATGGTACTAATCAAGGATTAAGCATGGTGCGCCGTGCCAAGATAAAGAGATGGAGGCGTGATTCAATCATTTAAATGACCATCCTTGAACCGATAAAAATTAAATATTACACTAGATAACCTTGATGAAGATTCAGTGATAACCCACTACCATTAACTTGTTTTCATACAAGTTCTCGTTAAAGAGCTTGAATTTATGAACAAAAATCAATAAATCATGCAGCCTAGAGACAGTCTGCTACTTAGGAAGTAGGAGACTAGTTGCAAATTTATGACCAAATAAATATGTGAAGCACATCAACTAAGGACTGAAAACACATTTCCGAGCTCAAAAACAATTCTCAAAAAGCCAAGAAAAACTTCAACTAAAAGCCTGACCAGTGGGAAACACAACTAGGTAGAGATTTTAAAAGGCCTCTGATCAATTGATCCTCAATGGGAAGGTGCTAGAGAACACAATTTAGATCAGAGAGTAAAAATTGAAAGTCTTCTCACCGGAATCCTATCTGGGTACTTCTCCCTGATCCTACTAGCCTCGGCCCGTCTCTTCTCTGAAATAAAAGACACAGACCATTAAGGAACTTCACAAAACCACTGATATCTCCATGCATATACAATATAATCCACGACTACATACCAAGATCATGTTCTTGCTTGAAGTAGCTCTTTGTCATTATATCCTGAAACCAGCACCCCAAATCCGAAAATCAGCTATCACAGTTCCATATATTGTTGAACAAACAAAACCCATCAACCACAAGCACATAAAAAAAATACACAAGAATCCAAGATAACAAATAGGAAATGAATAACCAAAAAAAACCTAAATTTCCAAAATTGAGAAGTGATCCCGATTGCCAAAATCGATCAAGCAAAAAAAACGATTGTACACGAATATTGCTTGAAATTAGCAGTCCGAGGGGAAAATTCGAACACCAGAGTTCAAGAACAAGTCAGCGGCTCTAGCACCAAATAACCGAGTCAAATTATTGATTAACAGAAAGGACACACCATATTTCTCGTATAATCAGAAGAAGAGAATCAATTTAAAAATAAAATCGAGAGGATAAGATAGAGAGAGAAAGGAACCAGGGGAAAGACTAACGAAGAAGACAGAAGAGGCAAATTGATTTCTGATCGAAACTCTTGAAGCTGGGTGAAGATAGAAATATGGCGGCTTTGCTTCTTCTTTCATCTATTTACATTATTTATATACGATTTATTGCTTTATCCATGAATAAAAAAGGGACGGGTGGCATAGGCCCAAAACAGGTCCACAAATTAAAGGCAACGTGGAAGCCCAAGAAAGGCCCATAAGAACATGTGCCTGGGCTGAAGTTTGATAATTGAAAGACAAAGGTGGGATAAAGACAAGTGATTTGGCACATGCGACCACATGGTCACTAGCACGACATCCACCCAAGTGAGTTGTCATGTGCATGTCGTCCACAAAACTGTATTGTTAATACATTATACACTTTTCATGAAAGCTAATAAAATCAAATATTGCGGAGAAATTATAAATAATATTTAATAAATTGGGTTAAAAAAGTGATGAGACATAGGCATGATGCATTTGTTGTTTTAGACAGCAAAAAATTAGGAGGTGGAAGATGATCTTGAGGAAACGAAGAGCAACAGTTAGCCACAAAGCAAATCTTGCCTCCTCCTTTGGTATGATGTACTTGCTTCTACACTTCTTCCTTAGTAGTAAAACTTTAATTCCGTATGCTTAATATTCTTAGAGTACTTGTTATTTTTTGAGAAGAATAAGATTGTAAAATTATTACAATAAATTCCCAGCGGCTTATATATGTTGTCGACTATCTCAACCTTTAAGATAAAGTTTTACATCCACAATGTTTGAATTGTGGCCTCAAAACATGCTAATAATCATAATCTTTAGTTAGCTAATAAGAACAGTAAGATATTGATTTCTTGCTATCAACGCATCCGGTATAATCTGATTAGGAGAATACCGAGAGTATGTAAAGAGAAAATAAAGGATAGGTATTTATGGGAACCGCAAATGATTTTTATTTTTTCTTTTGTATTTACTTTTTTTTCCTTTTGAAATATGGTCATTAATGTTTCGATAGTCATTTTGTTTTAAATCAACTTTCACGTATCAGCTACCAATTGGACGAGAAGAGATCAGAGGCTGCCTATTCAAGGACGCTCTATCATCGCAAACGACCTCCGGTATGTGATACCTGAGATTATGATATTGCTTCCGATCAAAATTATCGAAGGTTACCTCTTGACAACGAGTCAAAGTTGACGTCCACCCTTCGATAAGTAATTCGTTACTGTTGCCAAAGACCACAACTTAGGATGTTCTCTTAGGTTGATAGGAGGCAGAAGTTAAAACTTGTATTAAAACAAAGGTTAATATCATTTATATACACCTAAATTGTTTGCATTATCATTAAATACATTTAAGATTCTTTTTTCGACTTTCCAACTACCTTAACTTTGTTAACTTATCACCGTTGTGTTTGCAGTTAGTTTTAATAATAAATACCCAAAATACCCTTACTTACCTTTCAAAATTTCAAAAGTATGATACCGAACCTTCTAAATTTTTCTCTCGTATCTTTGTTTTTTTTTGAAAGGGCTTATCTTTGTTGTTTATTCCAAATTAGTTGTCCGAATTGATGCAAGCTGATTCAAATTGAACAAAAACAAAATCCCAAATTTGATTGATAGAAAGTTAAATAACAAAACCAAATCACAATCTTTAATAAATCTACACCCTTAATCCCTACAAAAAGACCCCAAATCACAAGCCCTCTCTCTATAACACGTTCGGAGGGTCTGGACAAACCTCCATTAAGCTGAATCTGGACGAGCTCGAACCTCCATTAGTTGAATATAGATGAACTCGCCCGGAGGGTTTGGAACGCAACAGATATAAGGGGAAGAGGAGGGGGACCTGAATGAATTCTTTGACCACCTCCGATGAATCAGAACCAATCACCCGGTGGAACCTACTGATCGACGGACCTAGGCGAACTCGCTGACCACATCCATGGAGCTTGCTCCTCGTACCCTTGCCAGACGGCGCTCGAAGTCTCTGGTTTTGCAGATTTGGTTCGCCGCCGACGCGTCCTGTAGGCTTTCCTGAATCCACAACTCCGATAAGGTGTTTTCGTGATGTCAACGACCTGGAGAGACGACATGTCGGACCATATCCGATGAGTTTGCAGACCTGATTCGCCGTCAGCGATCCATCTGATCTCCGAATTTAGCATGCCGTCAATCCAGAACACGAACGCAGAATAGCATTTAAGGTTGTGGTGGTGTTCTCAGTGAGCCGCGCTGGTGCACAGTGACACAAGTGTTCAAGTGTGGCTGAGATATGAGATGAGGCCATGAACAGAATAGA
>JAYMSW010000369.1:0-23963 GCA_036897725.1 Erodium texanum | reverse complement strand
ACCCCTCATACCACTCTGAGTCGGAAGTTAGTGATAGCTTGGAAAAAACCCCTACCATTATGTACCACCATATTCACCTGTGACCCCCGGAAGACGAAGAGGAAGTCTTTCAAGAAGAAGAGGAATCATTTGATGAAAAATAAGACCCTGAGCAGTATCCCATTCAACAAGAAGAAGAGGGACCCAAAGAAGAAGAAAAGGAACCCGAATAAGAAGATGAAGAGGAAGCCGAAGAAGAAAATGAGTAGTTTAGTTTGATGTTATTTAAAAACTTTACTTATTCTAACACTATCTATGTAATGTACCGTATGTTGTAATTTAGTTTTAGTTTGGTGTCATCTCGATTATATTTACTTGATTTCATGCTCGATCGGGATTATTTCACAACCGATCAGTAAACTTTCACGATCGATCGAGAATTTCCACAATGGATCGGGAATTTGCACGATCGACTGGGTTACCTTCACGTTCGATCAGGATAATTTCATGACCGATTTTAAATTTCACATCGATCGGGATAATTTTGATAAGACAAACCTATTCAGTTTTACATAAAGTAATGTACGGGATTAACCATTACAAATTAGAGGGGCATGAGTTTTTGGTATGACCAACAACTGAACATAATGAATATTTCCTGTTATGCTTCCTGGGGTGTTCACCGACGAATGAGATTATCTTATTTTTTGCTCTACCGCGCTTGGATTGTATTCTTGGAGGGAGAAATTTCAAAAATTGCTTCATGGTGTAGTCATCAATTGACCAATCTTCTTGTCTTGAAACCTCCTTCGACTTTGTTTTCACCTCTTCCTTGTTCATAAATTGTCGACCAACTGCCAAGTCTGACCCATCTGTCCACTAGATCGAGTTTGCTTCTGCATCATCCATTTCCATTCCCATTTTCCAGTGGATGATTGTTGTGGAGTAGGAGATGATGCTTCATCCACCACTACTTGGACAGTAGGTTGCCGTCGAAGATAAGCATGTTCCGCACCTATTGCACTAGCAATACTATCAACATTATCGAAGTTGGCCGGAGTGCACAACAACTCCCGGTCAAAGTAATCATCATGTACAACTGGTTTAGCTTCTGCATCACGAGTATCTTTCTTAATGAGCTCCACATATAATATGTTTTGACGAGTGGTATGTGCTCCATATTGAAAAAGATAAGCCTCAATACATCTATCGCCTTTCATCGTAACTGGCGGGACACACCCACTTCAACCATTGTGAGGCGTGTAATCCGTCAGAAAGTAACAACATTTCAATTGTATTTCCTTTTCGTCCACTCCGATATGTTCAACAAATTTATCCGATAACATCTTCAATGATGGATTCGATTCGTCGTATTCGAAAAGGAAGCTAATAACTCCAGCAGCATTTTTTTGGGTTGGTATCCAATTAGAATTCCCTTCCTCTACCAACAATTCCCCACCACATAAAGCATTGAGTACTGTCCTCGATCGAACCATCCCTACAGGGATTAATTAAGAACGTATAAACTTACAAATGTTGAACATAAGAATGTTGGATGTCTCTGGAACTCTCGATCGAGATCAAAAAACTCTCGATCGGGAATGTATATTTTTCCTCGCAACTTGTATTAAATAAAGGGCTCAACTTTCACCCGATCGGGTTCCACTGCCTTACGTAAAGTTGCCAGAGTACGGTCCTAAAGAAATTCGCGAAATGAAGATTCAGATGTGATGTAACAAAACCAGTTTGAAATATGCTTCATGACCATTCCAAGGTAATCTTAACTACGCGTATGCATACATATTGCTGAAAATTCATTATGACAATAAACTATATCGTTTTCCCCCCATGAAATCAGAAATTGCAAATTAGGGTTTTCCATGTACTTACTTGGATATATATGGTCTTCCTGGGTAGAGTAGAACCTGTATGTGGAACAATCAATCGAGCTCGGCAAAGCAATGGAAGAAGAAGACGAAATGGTCAAGAGAGCAAAACTGGAACTGGAACTGAGCTCGGGCAAGAGTCTAGAAGAGAAGGAACGGGAGATTGAATTCAAAATAATAAAATAATAGGAGGGTAAAACTGGAAATAAGAACTTCATTTAATGAGAAGGTTAGTTACCAAAGATTTCAAAAGGGAAGGTTAGTTGACAAAGTTTTTTTTTCATTTTAAGGTCATTTTGCAAATTTCCCCGATCTGGGCTCCAGAACTACAAGTGCATAGGCTAAACTCACAGAGGTTTATAGCAAGCTTGATGAAATCTTCAAATGGATGAAAGAGAAATAAACCCCAGCTGCTGAATCCTGTCAAGTAGGAGGCCAATCTTCGAGCCAGCAAGCCCAAGACACTGGAAGAAGCAAAGCACATATGCATAACCCTCCACACTACACCACAGCTTCACCAAACATCAGGTTTGGCAACCTGCATGAGAACCCAAATCAAAACACACCAGAAGAGGCACATGAAGGGCAAGGGAATAACTGGGATAGACCTGAAGAAGCCAGAAGAGAGATACCTGCTGCCAGGCACTTGGAGTTTCAAGAACCAAGGGAGAATCAGCAACTCCATTTCAAGCTTCCCTTATATAGTATGGGTTTCATTTCCCACCTTTAATGGCTTTGGAGTGAGGACCTGGCTGAAGAAGAGCACAAATTACTTCCAAATTTATCACAACATTCCAGATGAAATGAAAATCAGGTTAGCCTCTAACCATTTTACAGACAAAGATGAGAGTTGGTTTACTCAATACCAAGTTGAGAACAGGCACATAACCTGGGATCAGCTTTGCATAGCACTGCTAGAAAGGTTTGATGAACTGGGAATCAATGACCCCTGAGTTCAAAAGGTTGAATCAAATGACCTCTGTCAGTGATTATGAGGAGAAGTTTGAAGAGCTTAAGGCTCTTATTTTTACTAGGAACTCAAATCTCACTGAGGAATTTTCTATTTCCAATTTCATTGGGGGCTTAAAGCCTTCTCTCAGGCCAGGGGTGCTTATGCTCAACCCCAGATCATTGAGTCAGGCTATGTAATTAGCAAAGTGGGAAGAAATGAAGACAGTAAGAAATTATAACCAAATTCCCTTAAGATCCTCAATCACCTACCCTAGAAACCCTCCAAATCAACAACTCAGAAACACACAAAACCAACCAAACCCTCCAAGACCAAGGTTATTATTACCCCAACCAAATACCAGAACCAACACAAGCACCAGAAAGAAGAACCCAAACTACCAGAAGATCAAACAAGATTACCTAGATGGCAGGAGGAAGAAGGGGCTTTGCTTCAATTGTCCAGCTCCTATTTAGAGGGTTGAGGGTCACGAGGATGAGGAAGAAGAACCCTGGGAGGAGCAAGTGTTGAATGAGGTTAAGGTTATCAATCAAGCAGAAAATGAAGAAGAGGAGAGTTGGGTCAATGTAATAGGAGACCCTGGCAATATTCCAACTATCAGACTACAAGGCACCATGAGAGCTAAGAAGATATCACTACTACCTGACTCTAGAGCTTCTTCATCTTTCATTGACAGAGACACTGTCTGTCAAGGCTTTGTGTTTGGAAACTGAAAGTATGCCAGCCTATAATATCGGGGTGAGAATGGAAAATGGCCTCAAGTATATTTGCAACCAGAAATGTGTAGTTAAGTGGCAAATGGCAGGATATACCTTCATAAGTGTATTCATTATCATGCCACTAGGTGAGTGTGATATCATTTTGGGAGTAGATTGGCTTACCACTGTGGAACCTGTGTCAAATGGAGCACAAAGTCTGTGTGTTTCCATTTCAAAGGTCAGCCCTGTATCATGTATGAAAACAGAAACTCAGAGATCATGGGCCTTATCAACATTCAAGCTATGTACAAGGAGATGAAGGAGGGCCCTATATATAATAATGGGTCTACATTGCCCAGTTACATGAAATGGGAAATGAAGAGACAAGGGTTAACACAGAAAAGACAGATGAGGATCATCAAGCAAAACTCTTAAGGGGGGATCAGAATCACAAATTATCTACTTTGCAACAACAAGACCCTTTAAATTAAAGAGGGCTTGACTCGTTCTCTGAGGAAGAACCCAAGACACTTCCCCCTAGAAGACTTCAAGACCATGCCATTCCTCTCATACAAGGTAATAACCCTCCCTCTCTCAGACCCTACAAGTATAGTTCTGAACAAAAGGAAGCTATAAAAAGGATGGTAGAAGAGATGCTCTCTACAGGGTTCATTCAACCCAGCACAAGCCCTTATTCCTTCCCTGTGCTGCTGGTTAGAAAAAGAGATGGAAGTTGGAGGTGTAGATTACAGGAAGCTTAATGAGACATCAAGGATAAATTCCCAATTCCAAACATTGAGGAAATGTTGGATGAGCTACAAGGAAGCAAGTTCTTTTCAAAGATAGACCTCAGATCAGGCTACTATCAGATCAGAATGAGGAAAGGAGAAGACGCTAAAACTGCTTTTAAAACTCATCATGGACACTTTGAGTTCATGGTGATGCCTTTTGGCCTTACTAATGCCCCAGCATCCTTCCAAGCTCTGATGAATTCAGTCTTCAAGGATTTCATGAGAAAGTTCCTAGTAGTCTTTTTTGATGATCTACTCATTTATAGCAAGACATGGTCAGATTATTTAGACCATTTACAGAAGGTGTTGTAGAGGATGAAGGAAAAGAAGCTCTTTTCTAAAGCTAGCAAATGTGAGTTGGGAAAGACACAAGTGGAGCAGGCATATCATATCTGAAGAAGGGGTAGCAACAGACCCAAAGAAGATTGAAGCCATGAAGAACTGGCCCAGTCCCACAAATATCAAAAGCCTGAGAGTGGGGTTAACTGGTTACTACAGAAGGTTCATTAAGAACTATGGGATCCTAGCCAAACCTCTAACAGAACTTTTGAAGAAAAATGCTTTCCAATGGTCAGACAAGGCACAAGCTGCTTATGAGAAGCTAAAGCAGACAATGACTGAAGCTCCTGTCCTAGCTTTACCTGATTTCCACAAAACATTTGTCATTGAGACTGATATTTGTGATTCAGGCATTGGAGCTGTTTTGATGCAAGAAGGGAGTCCTATAGCATATCTCAGCAAGGCCCTACGTACTAGAAATCAAGCCCTATCAACCTCTTCGTTTTACTCGAGTAATAAATACCTATGAGAAGGTCTCAACGAGCCAACCCCCCAAAAAGTGGTAGCTTCTAAGAAATGGAGGCAGTACTTACATTATCAACCATTTGTGATTAGGACTGATCAGCAAAGTTTGAAGCATCTTCTGGATCAGAAGTTGAACACTCATCTCCAACAGAAGTGGCTTGCTAAACTCCTTTCAAAATAGGGGCTAAAATACAAGAATACAAGGGCTCTGAAAATAAGGCAGCTGGTGCACTTTCAAGAGTACACTCTGATCATTGACAAACTGTTACAATGGTGATCCCTCAGTGGATACAAGAAGTACAGAAAAGCTATGAGGGTGATATAGAAGCTGAACATTTGATCAGACAACTATCATTAGCACCTGAGTCTCTACCTGATTATGCTTTGGTGCAAGGGATGATCAAAATCAATGGTAAGATCTATCTGGGAAACCAAGGGGAAAGAAGAGCTAGGTCAATACAGGCCAACCATTACTCAGCTATTGGAGCATGGATATCTGCAACTATAAAGAGAGTGCAATCACATTTCTTCTGGCCTGGAATGAACCAAGAGATCAAGGATTTTGGTTTTTCTGTGAGATCTGCCAGAGATGCAAGACAGAGAATGTAGCATACCCAAGACTACTACAACCCTTACAGGTACCTTACTCTCCTTGGAAGGATATTGCTATGGGCTTTATAGAAGGGTTACCTAAATCTGGAGGAATTGAGTGCACCCTAGTAGTGGTGGATAGGTTTTCAAAATATGCCCATTTCCTACCCTTGCATCACCCATTTACAGCTACTTCAGTTGCCACCCTATTCATGGATCATGTCTATAAATTACATGGTATACCAGAGACCCCTATTTTGAAGTATCAGACAGAGACAAGGTCTTCACCAGTCATTTCTGGCAAGAGCTATTCAAGCTCCTAGGCACACAACTGAACCTATCGAGTGCCTATCATCCCCAGTCAGATGGTCAGAGTGAGAAGGTGAACCAATGCCTAGAAAACTACTTGAGTGCCATGGCACATCAACACCCAAAGGAGTGGAAAAAATGGCTCGACTGAAAGGAGAGGTGAGTATTGGTATAACATCAATTATCACAGCTCCCCTCACCCCTTTTGAAGTTCTCTATGGCTATGCCTCCCTCAGCATTCCATAAATGCAAACCAAGATTGCAGCAGTAGAACAATTTCTTAAAAGCAGAAGGGAGATCATTCATCAAGTCAGAGAGAATCTACTCAAGGCTCAGGAAAGGATCAAAGAACAGAGTGACAAACACAGGTCAGAAAGAGTTTTCAAGGAAGGGGATTGGGTGTTCTTGAGACTACATCCCTATAGGCAGACATCCATTAACCTCAGGAGGAACATGAAGCTATCAACTAGATATTATGGACCATACAAAATATTAAGCAAGATTGGGACAGTAGCAACAAAGTTGGAATTGCCTGAAACTTCCAAGATTCATCCAGTCTTCCACGTGTCTCTGCTGAAGAAGAAAATAGGAGATCAGCATCAAGTCATCATGGGGCTCGAGTCACTTTGTACCTCTGAACTTTAGCCAATTACTTTAAAAGTGGTAATTCCTACCTCAAAAGAATAGTAGAACGTCAAATAAGGCTAGGCCCCTAACCTTTCGGGCCCGTTTAATGAAAGGCGCCAAACTTCCTCGCTTGTGGCTATAGGTTTACGCCTAATCCGTTACACCCATTTCACACTCCAAGCAACCTTTTCAATTCTGGATTGTTATCACGTTCTTTTGGGGCAGTACAGGTAATGGGGCTGCAGACCTGTTCAAACCGTACATTTACACATCGGCTTTACCGAAGAGAAGCGTTTACGTAAATCCACTTACCTCTTCAAATAGCTTTTCTTAAGAGATCGGAGGTTAATACCTCTGGATCGTATGTTCTCATTCTCTGCTACGGTTATTAAGGTTACATCCTTATTGAAGGGTCCTCTAATTATTATTCATGCCAAACCAAATCTAATTGGTTGCCTTTAAAGTAAGGGGGCCAGCCATGGAATCTTTCTTAGGCCCTATTCTCAATCATATCATACACAAGCAGAGAATAAATTTCAGTAATCGCCAGATCTGAATAGCGCCATAATTAGAGTTATACGAGCCCTCAACCTTCCATTACATACTAGCCTTCACCCCTATACAGTCTTTCGAAAGCTTGCTGGATCTTCCATCACCAATTACTCGATTTCGATTATCCTCTTGATCTACCACGAAATCTTTCTATCCTACCTATCCATCTATTTCATAGCGATTGATGTATCTCTAGGATCCTTATTTAGGGGTTAGACGATTCTCTTTTAATTCTCTGCATACTTATTGACTCTGAATCTAATTACAATTACCCTTTCATTGGAATGACTAAGGGGAACTAATTCATATGATTACTAGCTTATTTATTCTCCTATGGTTGAGATGTGCTGCTTGTAGTCTATTCTCAGCTTCTATGCTATTTCTCATTCTACTCCATTAGGTTATGGGGAGCTTTAATGAACTTCCACTTTCTTATTTCAACTCTACTGGTCTTTTACCTTCATTGGCACTAAGCCTCTTCTATTCTACTGAGATTTCTCAAGATCGTTGGTATCTTCTATCCGACTTGATGGGAGCAATCAAGAGCATTAGCTAATCTCAGAAGATCCTCTACTAGGGAAGAAATCAGAACTTCATAAAGAAATTAGGAATCTGAAAGGCTCCATGACTAGGTAAGAAGGAAACCCGTAGTTTGATGCATCCTAGGGAGAGAGTTCAGATAAGAATGACAACCAGAAGAATAATATGCAGGTGAAGAAGCATTATAACCATAATGACAATCAGAATGAAAAAGGATATGTATTGATCCCAAAAAGGGATTGATTCTCTCCAGCATTAATAATGCCAAAGGGATCGATTCTCTTAGAGGAATCGCCTAATGAAAATCAAAATGAAAATGACAATCAGAATAATAAACAGTAAATGAAAGAATCGCAAAGACGAATTCAAAGGAAAGAACTTCTTAATAAGTAAGTTCAGAAGAATAAGAGATTTGTTCTAATGCACTATAGCTTTAAGTCACTCTTGAAGGCAACCAATCGGATGCCATCCAAGAAAGAGTCCTATCCGATATAAGATTTAGGTTGTAATAGATCTCCCCGAGGAGGTTCTCCATTGATTCAAAACTCGGGAGGTAGCGTAGCATCAGATTCCCAAGTTTGCATTCTGACCTCTAGTTCCCCATGATCTTCTGTGATGCTATTGACTTCTACTAATCAATCCCAGGATAAATACCATAATTCTAGCTTTATCTCAACTGTCTTTCACCATTAGTCCAGGGCCATGCAGAATGGAACATTCTCTGGGCATCTAATTGAGACTAGGTAATTGGAATCGTAATTTCAGGATCTACGGGTTCTCACCTTTCTATTTCTTCTTTATTAACCACAGTGTCTAGGTCACTCTTAGGGGAACCACTGGCTATCGATTCCTAATTCTAATTCCGCCAGCGAGGACTTTGCCTATCTTCCCCGGGCCATGCCACCTCAATCTAATTGACATTTATACAAGGAACTCTAAGGACCCTTAACTGAATAGCAAGGTTTCATGGAGTGCAGCAATCAGATTTCAATAGAGGTTTTTCATGAAGCGGAAGCGCGTTGACATGAATCTTTTCTCTCCCTTTATTTAGAAGGAGTGAAACTCCCTCAATTTCATTGCATTGTAGCAAGGAACATAATGTTATCTCTAATTTACTACATTCAAACCAACCCAAATGTTGTGCAGGGAGTGCGGTCACACCTCAAGATGGAAAGGTCGAAAGTTATGATGTACAAATGAATCATGACGAAGTAATGATGAAATGAGGAAGAAAGTAGGAAATTCTGCAATCTCATCAATATACATGCAAACACGGACATTGAAAGGCAAGAAAGTTAGAATTACGAGGACGAAGAAATGAGGACGAAGTCATGAGCATTGCTCCATGTAGGACGACTGAAGGATAGAGCCCCCAGGAGTAGGGAGTCTAGAATACGATGAAGAACGAATACACATTCGTTTTTGGTTTACTATTCCAATTAGTTTTCTTTTTCGGTTTTGAGTACAGTGATCTATGTGTATCCCACCTTAAGGTTGAGGAACTCTCGATTTCTTTGATTGCTCTTTCTTCTTTTGCTAGCGAGATACTGACATGGAGGTCTGCCGCACACCATCTATCTACACTCTTCCAGGGGAAGGTCTGCTCCATCTATTTGAATTCTAAAACAAAGGATGTAGTGCTGTCTGCACTCCAACATTAAAATAGCAGTATTTCATGAAAGGCGCCCCGCACTTCATCATTTTATGATAGACTTATGCAGGAGTACGAAGTAATGAGTACGAATGCAGACTTAGAAATGGAGTAGAGATTTAGAACTCTTTTCCTGTAGCGTGGGCTGAGATCCATCAATCAACACTATCTCATGGAGTGCGACCATACCTCCATGTGTAGTCTAATTGTCTTCTTGCATGGAACTATGCGGACCCGCAAAGCTTTTTATTTAAACGAGAATTTCATGAAGTGCAGCCCGCACTTCCTCAACTCAACTTTATTCCAATGTTTCAAGAAACCAAGGGTTGACTCACATTTCGATTTTAGGGTCTGTATCGATATATCTATATATACCGAGGCCTCTTCTATCATAAGAGTATTCGGTCAATGAAAGCAAGAACCTCGAAATACCCTTTATCATAGGCATATACGTTTCTCTGCTTGATTAGCAAAGGCTAGAAGTAAAGCTTTTCTATCTAATTTGACCTTGTATGAGGTTGGGAAGATTAAATGTCCAGATCTACTGTAAGGCTATGGTAAACTAATGATAGCTTCTCATTTTCTCCAATCCTTTTGATTTGGGTTTTCTTTCGCATCAGTATCTACTTTGTTATTGGGTTGACTTCAGAGCTTTCTTTTTGAATGATCTGCTTTTTACTATCCCTATTTCAGTGTTACCGTGGGCTTTTGCATCTTCTAATTATGAGGTTGCATAGCTATACAGGGTCATATAGGATTACTTATCTAGAGGCTCCTTAGAAATGTTGGCATTAGGACCGAAAGCTTTCCCTAGGATTTTCTAATCTAACACTCGTATGTATTATGATTCTCTTTCAGATTGACTTTAATCAGAAGCTTCTCGAGAGTTTGCCACACTATGACTAAGTAGAATAGCCTCATGATGGGGCAGGATACATTACAGATAGATCCCGAACATTTGGCTTCAGGCTAATCCATACTCTATATAGCTGGAATTGGAGAGATAGTAGAATCTAATCACTAAGTACAGCTTTCAGGATATTAGATATAATAGTAACTTTATCCTACTAAATCCTTAATCTAACCAGCACTAATGAATTACTCCCAATTGAAGAGAGTTTGGATGTTTAATTGGCTTGCCTTTCATTATTTGAGGTGTATCGTTTCTTTCTGTAGATTTGGCTGGCACCATTTGGCCCGATTGAGGTTCTCAATGACTTTTGTCTATCCTAAGGCCAGATGTATATCCATTCGTTATTCTGGTTGTGTACTTTGAGACGTTAAGTTGCTGCTAGTTTGATATCTACCTTCACATTTCTTGTGCAGAGATTTCGCATTTTTTGTTTTCAGTCTTGACGTAATCGGTGTATGAGAATTTAGATTGTGATACAATACGTGTAAATCAGAAACTTTCACATCCATATCCTTTGATATCCCCTTGAATTAGATGATTTCTTGGGCTTTATGGTTGAGATACCCAGCCAGATATTTTAGAAGCTATAAATCTCGCATCTATGACAGAAGATTGAGCATCATCTTTAAGGTAGCTAGCTCACTCCCTTTGGGCATCATATCCTTTTTCATCTTTACCTATACTTAGACCTAGAAGTATGAGTTTTGATTCTAAGGGGAGACCAAAAACACTAAATCTGTATCTGTAGAACAGTACACATTACATCGTCTTCTCTTGTGCCGGGTCGAGGATCCGTGAATCTGCTATTCTAGCTTCGGCAATGAATGGCAGAATTCTAGATGACATTGGTTTCTTCTTTTTCTGTTTTCTTCTATTCTTAGTCTAATCCCTCTTCTAATCTCTGAATTAGAAACTTTCATGTGGTTCGTTTTTCAAAATCATGTGATTGTGTTTGGTTTATGGAATAGCTTCATCATGGATGATTGAATGTTCAGTTTGAAGAGTCTCCATTAGGCTTCAATCTGATGTTATGATGTCTGTAGTGGCAGTGTAATATACCCAGAATCTTCCATAAAGACATAAAGACTGTTTAACAACAATTTGGAAAATCATGCGATCTATTTCGTTTTTAGCTGCTCAATAGGCCCAGATTCTAACCAGATTATAAGTAGCTATAGGGAGAATCTAACGAGCTATTGAGTGCAACGATTGATGAGGGATCAAATCCTGAATAATGAGTGAAACGATATAAATCTGCAAAGACCAGAGGCGGTTGCAATGGTCAATGAGACGGATCAAACCTGATCAGGGTTACCATATGAGGTTATAGCCCCGTGGGGTTAAAGTCTTCATCATCCATCAAACCATTTGAAACTCCTAACCATGTACTGGTTTCCTAATTCCCATGCGCTCCTACCACTTCGTTGAGACGTTTAGGATCTTTACTTAGTTGTGTAATCACTGATCCCTGCCGTTGGGTCATCTATTTACTCCGATTCCACCCTAGGTGTAGGAATGTGGAACCCGCCCCTGATACACAGCTTCATTCCATTGCGCTGCGTGAGTTAGCGAGTGCTTTAGGTTGAATTCTAGATTAGCAGTCAAATTGAGTCTCCTTTTACTATGTCATGTCACTTTAGTGATAGAAAAGTCTACTCAAAACACTTTCAAGATTTGAAATAACAGCTGTAAGACATTGTAGAACAACTGATAACAACGCAGACTCTTTTTGCATTGTAACATTTTGTATTTTGAGCCACTTGCTTTTAATAAGTAGGGAGCACCCCTTTGTCTATATATGGGGAGACTCCTCTTTAATAGTAAGCTCACCCTCGTTGGGGAGGCGGCAGGGGATGTAGCTGTAGCTGTAGATGTCCAATAATAGGCTAATTAGAAGATTTACACAAATAAAGGTCAATTTCCTTGCACTTTTTTAATGGTTGTTGAGGAAGCATCTTCTTTCTAAGAGTCTGTTTTCAATCAAGCTAACTGAATGCCTATCTGCTGCTAGTTCTGTTCCACTATCTGCTCTCTCCTTCTTCGGCACTTCCTTCTATGTATAAACCACAACAGACCTGATCTTCTCTTGATCCATCTGAATCACACCCATCTATTAAAGTAAAGGGAACCCCTTCCTTCATTCAATAAAGCGGGCAAGAAATAGCACTTTCTGTCTGCTCACATACTGCTCAACTGATGCTCGAGAGTTGCTAGTACACCCCATCCTGTCACGAAGTCGAGGGGATTGTAGTGACTCAATTCCTCCCACCTTCATAGGGCTGAAGCTTGTTGTAGTACCTTGCTTAAGATTACGAACTTTTATTTCCAGCTGGTAATACTTTGCATCAATCCCTAACGCATAGAGAGTTGCCAAGTGATCCCACATTTCCTTGGCAGTTTCTAACAATAGAATACCTTCAGAAACGGATGTTTTTATCCCAACATCTGTAATAGAGGGGACCTAACCATAGAGCTCCTCCATTCTAACATTTTTAGAAGAGAAATCCGGGTCAACTATTTCTATTGGCGAGAACCAGAGATGCTTATGATCAATAGGAAGAGGAGAAGGAAAAAGAAGCCTAATGGGCTATAGAATAGGTGAGCGTTGACCCCCTATCCAAAAAAGGGGAAAGGGGAAAAGCCTAAACCTCCTAAACCTATTGATTATCGATTGGGGTTATAGGAAAGTCACTCCGTTTTGAACTCTCCCCTATATACTAAGAAAATAGTAGCTGGAGTGAGTAGAAAAAAGAATGCGAATGCCCAACTTTCCAGGCAACTCGAGGAAGATCGGAACAGGGACTTGTGAGGCAAGCATGGCCATAGCTTGACCCGGAATGTTTGGGATGTAGGACGAAGACTTCATCAAGCAGTCCCTCCACTCCCTCCACTATAGAGTTGGACAAGGAATAAGGAATAAGGTGCACCTCCTATCCAAAATACGGGCTTCTCCTTTCTTCTAGTGCTTTCAAGGGCCTTGATGCTAATATTGGGAGACAATTCCCCATTATCAAGCTTTAGAGTGCGGGACAACGTAGATAACATTAGTATTCTATTAGTAAAGGGCGCTAAACCTTGAGAGAGACATGAAGTTTTCAAGTTGCCGGCCCAACCAAATAAAAGGGACGAAGGATTACCCTGCTTTTCCTGATGCAAGATGCCTAGTATACCCTGGCCAATTCCCTTTAAAGGTGGAGTAAGTAAGGGCTGGCACTTTTAACCGGCGCGAGATGGAAAATCTATCATGTTGTGCTGTCCAAAACAATTTACAAACGTAAAGCCTAAAGGATTCACCTTGAAGACCACTATTCGCCCATTCATTAATATCATCCCAACTCTCCTCTACTCCCCTTTCGTCATAAGGCGTGCAACACTTCTAACAATTGAAACAAACCTTCATGCCAAATATATGCCGAGAATGGACAAGAGAAGAAGAGATTCTTTCTGTCCTCTAAATCCTCTTCACCCAGTAATAAAGAAATGGAAGACAAACTCCATCATAGTTAGCACCCCACCCCAATTATTATTGTTGGGGGCACCTCACTACCCACTCTATAAATAAAGGGAAATGAAGAAAAGTCACCGGACAATACAGAGGAGGGGGAGGGGAACCAAGCAAAACAAACTGCTTAGTTAGAAAAGAAAGTAAGGTACCCCTTCTTTCGTCACGTCAAATGGGGAAGTTTATGAGGTTTCGGTACGCCAAGCGGTGTGATTAAGTCAGAAATCGGTAGGGGAGCGTTCCGCCTTAGGGGTTAGGGCGCCACCCTCTACCTCATAGGTAGAGACAATTACATGGAGAAGAGGTTATTTATTGCCACTTTTTAAGTAATTGGTAAAACTTTGAGGGAGGCGAGAGTGATTGCTTGCAAAGAAGAAATCCAAGCCCAACCCTAACATAATAATGGGAATGGGAAAGACTCTTTTTTTGTTCTTGAAAATGACCTAATTCGCTAATACGGATCCTCTAAGACTTGATTCCGGCTCCCCCCTTCTTCTATCTCTTCGAAGAGCTAGCCAGTCCAGTAAGGAAGGATTACCTTCTTTCTCTTCTTGAGCTTCCGATTCTCCTTTGCTTGAGTTATGTCAGCGTCAGCGACAGTAAAGTAAGGGTAGGAGCGTCAGTATGAGTCCTTCCTGTAATACTCTGAAAAGAGTCCTTTGCTTCTCTTGTGCCGGGCGATAGGCTTCCTGCTGTGGCGCAACCTATTATGCCTTCGATTGCGATTGCTATCCAACGTTTTCTAGCTTTCATTCCCTCTTTCAAGTTTCAGTTTAAGAAGGTGTGCCGGAAATGTCCCCGTTTCGCGCCCCTTACTTGACATACCCTTCTTGACATATCCGATCGCTTGCTCATAATCTGGAGTAAAAGGGTTCGAACCTTTGCATGCCGATATCAAAAACCGGTGCCTTACCACTTGGCTATACTCCATACGGCCTATTTAGGACGGTAGAACGGGGAGAGGGGCGTAAGCCGAAACTTATCACCCCAACAACTTGAAAGAGGGATAACAACAATCCAAATTGGCCCCTATTTCTATTTGGCGAGTTCCCCGCTACTTTTTTGTGTAAGGTGGTTGAATGGTCTCACGACTCATCAGCCCAAGCTTTATTAGTCCAATCGTCTATCGACTCAGATATTTCATAACCAGAGTCTGTCGCCTAAGTATACTACGTAACCTTCGGGCCTCGCGCCTGTTGAGAAGGGCCCTTCTCACAACAAGGAAAAAGTGGCTTCAGCCCAACTAACTAAAAGGGCTAAAGGAAAAAGACTGATCTTTGATTATATACCTCGCTTTCCTGACTATTGCTAAGAATATAGTATAGTCTAAGGTCAGTTTGGGTATAGCAGGGCTTGAACCTGCGACCATTAGGTTAAAAGCCCAATGCTCTACCAACTGAGCTATACACCCCAAAAGAGACGTCTTTCTTAGTAAGCTTCCTTCCAGCCGCCAATTGGTCTTCGCCTTCAAGCAAACAAGAGGAAGAAGGCGAAGGGAAGGAGTTGTCTATCTATGTAATTACGGTCTCGCTTCGCCCCAACCAGGAGATCGGTTCTCACACCTAACGTACCAGTGTCTAGCAACCCTAAGCTCCTCCCTAAGTCCTTACGCATCATTCATTCCAACTCAGTCATGCCCTATGCACCCTTGTCTAGCAACCCCCAACTCGTTGAAGATTCGGATTCGCATACCAGAGTCTAAGAACGTCGTTCTTTCATACCATAGTGATTCTATCTAAGTTATTATTTCATTGTTATTATTTCATTCCTGAGTCTGAAGCCTGCACTTTGAAGTAAGTTGGGTATCCTATCTCTTCTCCTACAGGGCTATAGGGAAATCAGTCTTTTGCGAATCTAATGGATGGAAGCACACGCAAACCAAGGGCCTGACCTTGACTTAACGTGGCCAATCAGTCTCAACCTCTAAATGCGAATTTGAAAAAAGAAAAAAGATAGTCCTTGCTTAACGCCCTTAGTCAGGCAGGAGTCTCTCACAAGTGAGCAGTCTATTCCCATATTTATTAAAGGCGTCGCAATAGAGCAGTTCCGTTCCGATACTGCTTCCAATCCTACCCAATCCTACCCTACCTTAAACATAGAAAGAGAAGGAAGAAGAAGAATAAAAAATACCTTTCGTGGCCGGAGGAAGAGACACGTAGATAGAGTCTGAAAAGAGAGTGGGTCGTGTGCTAGTGAGGAGAGATTGCACATTCGAGTGTAAATGGAGGTATTTGACTTCTTTTCTTGTTCGTGTGAATTCTTTTGTCTTAGAGGGGGGGCCATGAATGAGTGAAACTCTCCTTCCCTTCCAAGGAAGTCCTAATCAGCTGCTCTTCTTACCCACCTCAGGCTACGCGTTGTATAAGTAAGGAGACAAAGTAATGGGGGTAATGGGCCTTATGCCTCTTTCTTCGCCTGCCCTTACTAAAAAAAGGGAAGATTGCCTCATTCTCTCTTAGCTTAGCACGAGCCTGAGCTAGCCACACCACACCAACTAGCCTGCCTGCCTTTCACAAAGATTCACTAGAAGCCTCAAATCCAACTAAGAGGGAACAAGCCTGCCTAAGGCTGCAGGGATGTGCCGACCAAGAGATGCCCTAATACGCCTCCTATTTCTTTTAGGGCAAAACCAAAAAGTTCCTTCTTCTACGGAGATTAGATTAGAAGGGACTCACCACTAGAGAAGACAGAATCACATGGTTGAAGGTCTCATTCAAAGTCAGTCAGAATGAGCTAGCCCGTTTATTAAGGTCCCACTTTCTCGTTTGCTAGCTAAGGGTACCCTACCTCACCCTTTTGGCTTTCTTCCTTTCTTCCCTTTCTTCATTGTGACAAAGGTGACAAATACAAATATGAGAATCAAGAGCAATAAAAGTAGGAATAGCACGTTTTCCACTTATTCGATAGCCCAATATTCAACAATTGGCATCTAACATTTGATTCGTGTAAGTCTTTTCTTTCTTATCCATCCATCTTGCTATCTATCTTTTTGTTTTGTAAGCTAGTCAATCTATATTCTTTCTTTGTTCATTTCATCATACTTTCATCGTAGAATAAGGGAATAAGGCTTACTCTTTTAATGAAATATCTGTTCGCCTTCTTGTGTTGTGGGGATCTCATCAATCTTTTGGTGCAAAAAAGACAACAAATGAAATCACCCTATCAAAAAAAAGGGGATAGAGATGTGAGGCCCTGATCATCCTTTCCATATGGCTCTCTCGCTCTCAACAAGCAACCTCATAGCACGGGCTTATCCAACTACTACGGGACCCATCCTCTTCCTTCCTCACTCGCCCTCGTCTTTATTATTAGATCTAGAGCGTCAGCGACCTTCCTCTCTTTCTAGTTGGTATAGGATAGTTCAATCGTAAATAAGTCTAACTAAGGAGCGTAAGCCTTTTTTCTGACAAGACTTGGAAAGCTTCCTTGAAAGCTATTGCCTATTCCAGTTTGGAGAAAGAAAGAGCTTAGACTTGATATAGCAAGCAAGTCAAGTTGCCGTAAAGGGTGAATGTTGTAAAGATACTTAACCAGCGCTTCTCCTGCATGTGCTTTCTCCGCTCCGCTAAAGACGATTGGTCTCCCTTCTTTTGAGGGTATATTATCTATTCATCCGCTGGTTCATTTTCTTTTTTGAACTCATCAGCCTAAGCTTTATTAGTTAGGTCGCAACAAGACTAAATAGACTGAGTGATCCTCCATTCCATTTGTGCTTTCAGGAAGTAGGCGACGCGAATCTATGCTTTCTATCAGATAGCAATTTCTTGGATGCCTTTACAAAAGGGTTGAGGAAAGCCTCGAGATGACTTACAGAAAGGATGCTTTCGAACTTTATCTTCTCTCTTCCCTAACCTAAAATGGTCTATTTTTTGATGGGCGAATGACGGGGATTGAACCCGCGCGTGGTGGATTCACAATCCACTGCCTTGAACCACTTGGCTACATCCGCCCCTAGCCCCGAAGAGCTTTCTTTCTCTATCTACGATAATATCCTTTCTGAACGGCCCTATGAGATGAGCCCTATCAAAGATATTTTCCTATACTAGACTCCCAAGTTTATTTAGTAAGGGGCCTATGCCTATATAAAAAAAGGGCCTTGTAGGACGAGCCTCTTCTCTTTTTCTACGATACCCGTAAGCCAACTCTCTTTAGAACTAGAAAAGGCAAAGGAATAAGAAAAGCAGCTACAACTTGAAAGAGGGAATGCGGGTTGTTAGGGAACAATCCCCTTATTCTCTTAGTTCTTCTCAGTACGCACAAAGGAAATCTCTCACACACTACCTAAGAAAAAAGGAAGTACCACCTAGTAAGAAGAAACTCCCAGCTACCTTAGCTACGTTCCGTCAATTGAGAAATCAGGTAATGGTAACAAGCAGTTTGTGTTGAAGTGAATCTTCCATAAAAACCATCCATAAGGCATAAGGCAACAGCCATAACGCAACAAAGGGAAAAGAGAGAGAAGCAAGCCTAGAGATTTGTTAGCTCCAAAACCAACTCCTGTATGTGTAGATGTGTATGTGTAGAGAAATTGTGTTGAGGAGATTGATGCATGAGTAAACGCCGACTTCGCGCTGAAAATCCCCTCCCTTTATTTGTTCGGAAGCTCGCCAAATATACTTGTCCATTTCCATTCTGTTGTCATGTTGAGCCCTAACTTTAATAGATAGGGTGCCGGGGGATGGCTCTAATAGCTTGTTGAACTGAACTGATATCGGTGGGGTATGTGAATGCAGTCTTGTTATCAGTCCAGGTCAGTCTTTGAGGTAGCAGTAGCTACTGAGTCCGTTAACATTAACAAAGGAGTTGGGAGTTGGGTAGTGAATGAATGCTTTCTTCGCTAGCTATGCTATCATTAGTACTTCCGTGAATCAAAACCCTTCCGGCCCCCCTAAGAACATAGTGGCATAGCTAAACTTTCTCAAATGCGGGATCGGGATGGTGTTTTAGAAACTTCTTTCGTTGAAGAGCCAACTAAGTCAAACCAAAGGAAGGTCAGAAAGAGAGAAGAAGGGTAGGAAGGCACCATAAGAAGGGATAGTTAGGAACTGGGAGAAGCGGGAAGTCCAGCACAATCCCATCTCGTCTAGCCCTATCAGAGAGAAAGCCATAAGGAAACCCAGGAATTTCGTTCTTTTGGGCTGGGCCCCAACCCTCTCATAATAAATGGGGGAGATTGGTCAAAGGAGATGGATAGGCATAACATTCTCTACTCGGGCAATGAGCTACCCTTCTGGCTGGGAGTGGAGTTCCGACTAGAACTACTAGCTTGAGCTTTGCCAACATGTTTTGATCATGGGAGAAGGGATATCGAAAAGTGCCGGAATGAAAAAGCAGTGATCTCCGCCTTTATCCCCTTTATCTGAAACGAAAAGCGAAGCGAAAAGCCTAGTTCTCTCAAAACAACATAAGAAGGAGTGTTCTAAGGCCAATAGACAGAAAGTGAGTGCTTGATGTAGCATATCCGCTGTTCACTATCAACCATAGGCAGACTAAGCAAGGCCCTAAAAGAAATAGGGGGAATTGAGGTTCCTATTTCTATTTATAGGTAATTGACCTGCCTTATTAAGGACTTCCCAACTTACCTAGCGGAAGAAAAAGGGCAAGGACCTATAAATATCAATATGTCTAGGTCACTTCCACCAACAACTAAAGCTATTTCTTACTGGGATTCTCCACAAGTACTAGAAAGTAGGGGATCTCTACAACTTGTTCCACAAACTCAAACTATCGGTAAAGGATGCATTCCGGCTAGAAGAGGCAGCTGTCTCAAGCGTAGTTGACCTGGTCTATCTCACTCGAACATATATATCGGATAGAGTAGCTTGAGAGTCACTGTCTGTCCTACTAGATTGTACCAGCATCAGAAGAAAGACCTTACTGTAAGGAGAGAAATCGGGGTAGTCCGCGGATGCAGTCTATTACTCTACCAGCTATAACACTATTGGTCCTTCCTTGACTTTAGGATAGGAGTCAAACGCATAGGAAGAGAAGAGGGAAAGTCTCAAAGTGTTAGGCAGTCAAGAACAAGTGGATAGGCAGTCCGACAAGCCAAACGCTTAAGGAAAGATGCCGATTTGCTTTCTATCGTAAGGTAAATCCATTTTTATTTGGAGCAACGGAAGAGACAATTGGAGCACCTGATCCTATAGCAGAAGCAGACTCTTTCTCGTCTGACAAGCCTGCAGCGTCTTATGCATTGCATTATCTAGCTCGCACCGAGAAACTATCAGCAGAGAAACCCGGACCAAAGCAAAGAGATTCTTATCTCGACAAAGGTGCCCAGTTTCATAACGATGTACGTTCAGAAAGGGGAATCCACCAACGGATTAGGTGTACAGTTATCGACCCTCTTCTAAATAAAGGATAGGTATAATTAGCACTAGCATTGGTCTTTACAGCAGAGGAGTTTGACGCAGGGTATTCTTCAATAGATGACTAGTTTGACAAAGGTATTGTTAATCACTGAGTTGGTAGACTCTGGAAGAAGCATTTTATCCCCTTCTAAATAGGATGCTCAGAGTAAAGAATTCAATCAATCGGTGGTATTTATAATCACTTAGTTGATAGACTTAGGGAAAACGAGATGAGATTAGTTGCTAAACGATGCTTGCTCTCCTTATAAGCAAATTCCCGATCCTCTTCCTATTCCGGACAAGCACTTCCAGTCGAAAAGGGTCTTGCCCGCCTCTTCTCCCTTTCCCTTGCGGAAGGTAATTAGTCTTTATTTCGTGCTGAATCTTTCTTTTCAGGGCGAAGACGAAGCATACTGTACAAGGTCGTCTCAAGGGGATAAATCAAACTTAGTCTAGGAACATCAACATCAAGCTTAGCTCTTACTAAAAAAGGGAAGGAAAATCGGGCTGTTTGCTATCTCTTGTGTCAAGGGACCCAGTTCTCGAATTAAATGAGAGGAAAGTTTGATGGGCTTCCTCGATTGTTTACTATAGGAACGGGTGATATCAATAAGAAGGAAGTCATCGGTTCAAAGCTAAGCGAATAGGTACCCAGTTACCCGAGAGAAACGAATAGGTGTGTTTAGCGCTCGGATGTTACTGTTAATAATAGGAAAGCCTTAGCTATGATTTATCTTCTTTCAAGTAGGAAATAAACAGCTTTTATTGCAAGAGAGAGTATCAAATCTTCATACAACTAAGATATATCTCAGGGTAGCGTAGCTGTCAACAGATAGAGTTGCTTGAGAGTCAGTGTCCGATTGTACATCCACGAGCCCGGGTCAAGAGCATCCGACTTCAGATAGAAAGAAAATTGGGGTTTAGGAGGGAGAAGGTAATTCATTGGCAGAGTTGTCATACGAAGGTTAGTCTTAGCTGGGTCCAGAAACTATGGTTAAACATTCCGAATATCTAGTTGCGGGGACTCTTACTCTTAGTTGTAACTTCATTTTGACCGTCAGTTGTTGTGCTGCTGCCAGTTTCTAGTGCAATGCTTCCTTGCTTACAAGGATCGTTCTCAGTCATGGTTGGATCTTCAAAAGTGTTATGATCATCTGTCAATCAGGAACCAGCTTGTGAGCTAAAGACAAAAGGGTTACTACATTTTTCGGGCTATTGAATACAAATTGCCAGTTTTATATACCTTCACTATCAGTAGGAGAGTACGCTGAGTGCCTTGACCGTGCTTGATGATGTGGTGTAGGCTGGCGAGTTAGCAGTTGAAAAGAAAAGAAGCAATTTTAAAGTTACTGAGAATTTTCAGATACACTGTGTAGCTGATATTCAGACTTGGAAATAATTAATTGACTATGCAACATAAAGAAGAAGAAGAATCAAAGCAATATCACAGACACATACCTGCAGTTTTGGGCGGAGGGCTTCAAGTGGCCCTTTGGGTTTCTGTGCTCCTTGCTGTTCACCAAATTCAAACAAAGAGGTTCTTCAATGCGTTATTACTTATTATGCACACAATTATTTCAAGTTCTAAACACCTTCCAAAACATTACCTTTCCCAATGCCCAGTCAGCAGAGTCAAAATAAGCACGTTCATGGTCCTGGTAGCAAACAAGGTTGTTTTATATATGTTACTCTCAGCTTGGTACAACATTAAACAAGAATTACATAAATAGGGAAGAACGTTAATAACTTTGGATATCAGTGGAGGCTTCTTTGGCATCATTCCTCCATACTTCTTCTTGATGACATCAGCCTGTTAAACGAGATCATTTGAGTTCAATGATTCCATTAATGAAATCCATACAAGACAATCCAAAATACCATAGCATTATGCAGCAAAACCATTTTCTGCTGATCAGTCTGCAATGGACTTTTCATGGTTCATAAACTCGGATATCTAATGTCACATTTCAGATTACTTAAGATGGAATCAAACAAATACCTCTTCCTGGGGTGAAGGCATTGAATTTTCAGCATTTTCATTAGCAACTTTTGGGTCTTTTGTGGAGTTGTCACCTTCTTGTTGAGGATTATCAGAAGGTTCCTGCTTCTTCGCATCCTCAGTCGTTGCACCAGACATTTTATGCGAGATTTCTCAGGAAGCTGCAGCAGTAAGACAAAGTAATAAGTATCAGTCGCAACTATATCATTCCACATACTAAGTGTTCAATAACTTATCAGTACCATCAAATGTTCAATAACTAACATTAACTTTTCTATTACCATCCAAAGTTCAATAACCAACATTTGTATTCCTGTTTAGATTTCAAGGTGCTAACCACATCTATAACAAACATAAGAGAGACATAAACAAGGGCAAGGGCAAGGGTTCATTTCTATATCCACTATATATAAGAGGTTCAGGACTTCAGTTAATACATTCAGAAACACAAATCATAGTTCTGCAACAAGATGGCGATTCAACCAAACCAGTAGAATCAGAGGAAAGAGAAAAAAAAAAACAATTCTTTTCTAAGTATTCTTTAAATGAAAAAAAGATGCAATAATAGCACAACTAGAATCAAAAGCGCACAAGTGATCTATGATCCAAGCATGCATGAAGATAACCGAAAACGATATCAGATAATCAAAAACAAATTTCCCCAGTTTGAAATTGTGAATCACTGCTACACAGAAATTGCAGTATCAAATAAAGAAATTGTGAATCACTGCTAATTAAGGCCATGATCAGAATTGCACCATGACAAATACGACATAGCTGATAGTTTTGCTCTTGAATTGCATTTTCATAAAACCAATAAGCCAAGGTCACCACATGATCAAATTTGACAATTAACAATTTCCGGCTAATTTCCATTGATTTGCATCATAGAAGAAGCCATAGATTCAAATTCGATTTATGAATGAAAAGTGATAATCAAACAAGACCCAACAAGGATGTGCAGGTACTTCACCTGACGGAGGATCAGAACCTGAAGCTCGAGGTAGAAGAAACCGGAGAGATCGTGTTGCGGAGTGAATCGTCTTCCTCTTCCTTACCCGAATTCACCGCCTTGCCTTAACGCTCGGTCTCAAAATGAAAGCTTTACGGACGTTAAATCTACGCACAGCACATTCTCTCTTGCAGCCTTGTAGATCAAGTGTGATAAGGGCCAAAAAGGCCCTAATCTTCATGAATGGGCCATAGTGGATCATGTCTGGCCCAATACTGAAACGGCCCAGTGATGATGCAATATTTTTGACCTGTTGACTTAATTAGGCATTTCTCGAGCTATGGTCAACAGGTTTGTTTGTTTTTTTCTTTTGTCAAACCCGTTGACCAAGATTCGTATCTTGCTACATAGTAATATGAAACATTGAAAAGCTCCATTTGCAAAGTCAAATTAAGCAGACTTGAGCACTTAATTAGTGCTTAATTTCCTATTAGCATTATGAACTATTGATGAAAAACCTAACTGTTTGGCAAGATTAGAAACCCCAATCAAGGCAACAAGCTCGGCTAGTGTTGGAACAATGCCAATGTTTCGTTACAAATACACTAAGACCATGACCCCAAGACTACAAACTATGTTATTTATGCCTAATCATAATTTAAATTTAACTACAGTATTCGACCGGTAAATATATTTTGAATCAATATGTATATAAGATTTTTCATAAATGGGTATCTTTTTCAAGTTAATGTGAATATATGTATATAAACAATCATTTAAGCGTCAAGGTTTGTACTGAATAATTTACCAAATAATCGATACAAATAAATAGTGCAAAATTCCCCT
>JAYMSW010000368.1:0-23981 GCA_036897725.1 Erodium texanum | reverse complement strand
TGAGCCTACCGAGCTGACCCCACCACTCCTGCAGCTGATTGATGTCAGCTTCAGTTATCCGAACCGTGATGATTTCAGGCTCTCTGATGTTGATGTGGGTATTGATATGGGAACTCGGGTTGCTATAGTGGGCCCGAATGGAGCTGGAAAGTCAACCCTTCTGAATCTTCTTGCAGGTGATCTTGTTCCAACTGTAGGAGAAGCAAGGAGGAGTCAGAAGCTCAGGATAGGAAGATACTCTCAGCATTTTGTTGATCTCTTGACAATGGACGAGACCCCAGTTCAGTACCTTCTCCGGCTTCATCCAGATCAAGATGGACCGAGCAAGCAAGAAGCAGTCCGGGCCAAGCTAGGGAAATTTGGGCTGCCCAGTCACAACCATCTCACCCCGATAGCGAAGCTATCTGGAGGACAGAAGTCCAGAGTTGTGTTCACTTCCATATCCATGTCGAACCCACATATTTTGCTGCTTGATGAGCCCACGAATCACTTGGATATGCAGAGTATTGATGCTTTGGCTGATGCGCTGGATCAATTTACAGGTGGAGTTGTGCTGGTGAGTCATGATTCTAGGCTTATTTCAAGGGTTTGTGAGGATGAGGAGAAGAGCCAGATTTGGGTTGTGGATGAAGGAACTGTGAGTACTTACCCGGGGACCTTTGAGGAGTACAAGGATGAGCTGCAGAGAACAATCAGAGACGAGGTTGATGAAGATTGATGTCGGTGATGTGATGTTCCTACTTTTAGTAATTTTTGTGATTTCCGAGGTTGATGTTGTCTTTTTTCGGTTTGACACTATTTTGAGTATTGACTTGTATTTCTGAGGTTGTTGGAACCAAAACCATCCTTGTTTTTCAGTTTTCTTCTTCTTCCCTTGATATGTATACGAGGCGAATTGAGTTTAAATTTATATATATTGGACTACAAAAATAATCGTTATGTTTGAACTCCGTTCAGACTTGAACAATTTTAATGTAGTTATGTTTGGGTTCTAAATTAATATTTTGTTCTGTTGATCAATTTTTCTATAAAAAATATATATCAAACAAGTTGGTTGGTTAGGTAGGTAATAAAATTCAGTTTTGATGTGTTTTAGGGTTCAGCCAAAAAGAATTAATGTGTTTTGTCAGGGAATTGTGAAAATAATTATATTATTTAGAAAGAAAGAAAAAGCTCAAGTCTATATAATGACTACTATTCAAAACAAAACGCGTGAAAATGTATTATTAAAAGTATTTAATAATTCAGAATAGTAGGAAAAACATGATAGAATTAATAAAATAAAATAAAAACTGAAAGGTGAAAGCTAACCGTCGGATGGAAGATGGTGAAGAGGCCCACCAAAATGATATAAACATTCAGAATCTAACGGTTAATAGGATCTCATCAATCACCGCCAGATTCCATCTCTGATCTGAACTGTTCAGGACGAGTTTTCGTAAGCAATGGAGCACAATCGCTGACACTTACATTTTCTCGAGAAAAAAAAAAGGGACTTTCCCAGGCGAAAGCGAATGAGCTTTGATCGCCTAATCGGTCTATGCTCTTAGCTGCCTCGTAACCCTCCGTTGATGTTCCAATTCGGTACCTCTCTCTCTCGTCTTGATTTTCCTTTTTATTTTATCTTAGGGTTTTGGATAATTCTCTAGCGAGCCTCTGGTTCTTGCGTAGAATTGATGAATCGGGATGAGCTGATTATTGTTTTAGATAAAGTTAATGTTGTCGTGGTTAAATTTATTGTTCAATTTCTGTTCTGGGTAATGTAATGTGAGTTAAAGATTTCATTTTGGGGGGGATTTGGATTCTGAGCTTCATTAGGGCTTGAGACACTAAATTTGGGTTATCATCTTGATTTTAGGAGAATGGTATGTGACATACTTGTTGGTTGAATTGGTTGGAACTAGTTTCAGCTGTGTAAAAAGTAATGTGCTTGATCAATTTTATAATGAAGAATAATTTGAATATTATTAGGTATTTGTCTCATCTGTGAATAGAAGTAATCTGGTTTTCTGTGAATTTGTTAGTCATCTTAGGCTTCCGGCTTTTCCGTTCCAATTGTTATATTATGTATCTCAGCAAAATCTTAGTGTCGATAGAGTTTCAGTATTATTAGCAGCAAGAAGGTTGGATATTTCATACAACCTGTATTGGCTAAGACTTGAATTACAGATTCTATTTCTCTAGCAGATTGACTTGAAGAAAAACAACAATTCAAGATTCTTTCTGTGAGATTTTGTGGCCACAAGAAGCCGTAAGGCGGGTGAAGTTCATAAAGCTGGAAAGAAAAGGACAGCCTATCTATGTGATCCTGCTATCTGATTTGGTTGTTGAACGTAAATGGGAGTTCCTTCCCAGGAATCAACTAGCAATACCCAAACTGACGAAAACCCTTTACTAATGGAGCGGATAGAAAGCAACAATGATCTTGAGCACATCATAAATATAACAAGGAATGATGATGCTTCATCTAGCTCCTCTCATGATGCAAATCCTAGTATGGTGATGTCCCAGAGCACAGATAGACCATCGAGTGGCACTGGAGTCTCCAGTAGTCAAGTTCCGTTATCTTCCTCAGCCAGATTGAATTCTAGAAACTCCTCTTTAATGAGGAGAGGTGATGGGTATGGTCGCCGCCACAGGAGCCCATTGAATTCCGGGCTATGGATCTCTGTTGAGCTGGTTGTCACTATCAGCCAGATTATAGCATCTATTGTTGTTTTGTCTTTGTCCACAAATGAAAACCCTCAAGCACCATTGTTTGCATGGATAGTAGGTTATGCATCTGGTTGTGTTGCAACACTTCCTATTCTGTACTGGCGTTACCGTAACCGTGACCAGGGCATAGATCAAGAATCAACTCACCAAGGCACTTCTCGGAGCAGTCCTCCTGAACCTGCATCCTATGCTGCTATCTCAGTTAGTCAAAGCTCTGATGAGGACAACAATCATGCCAGAGAAACAGTTGGAAGGAATGGGCTGGTCGCGGGGACCTTAAGCACAAGGTATGTAATGTATGTATTTGTTGTCGATTATATCAGTAAGTTCCTGAGTATGCTCTGCAATGTTTTTATGATATGCAAATCATGTTTGATCCCAAGTCAAGTGAATTTGTTGCTGTAACTAGAAAATATTTTACTTCCCTCTGCAATTCATTAACTGTTGCTCTCTTGCCCTCTTTTATGTTATTTTTGTTTTATTTTTAATGTTCATAGTTAGATGTAGTTGCAATGGTTTGCACAAAATACCATTTCATTTTCTCTTTTATTTGTATGTCCACTATTATAGAGGCAAGCACAACTGTTTACTTTTAAAACATATCAACAAGGACAAGTTACTATCTAGGGATATCTGTTTACTGAAAGCTAAGACCATTTCATTAACTGGGTTATTCTTTGTTCTAGTTTTATTACCTCAATATTTTAAGAACTATCTTAACTGATTAATTCTTCTTTTGGTTATCATGTCTGATTAATTCTTCATTAGCCACATTTAAGGCATGTACCGTATTTTGCCATATTTGGTGATTCAATGAAGTTGATTACTGCTTTATTAAACTATAGCTTATTGGGATTTCATTGATTAGACACTTTGCTGTTTCTCTTTGTTCCCTTGCTGAACTATTTACTGCCTCCTTGGTTGAAGAAACTATTTTTTTTATTCCATTTCAGACTCAATGGACTTGTAGATCATTTCAAGATGGCTCTGGATTGCTTCTTTGCAGTGTGGTTTGTTGTGGGCAACGTGTGGATTTTTGGAGGTCATTCTTCTCCTGCTGATGCTCCGAAATTGTACAGGTACCAGTAATGAAATGCATGGCTCTATTTGTTTAATACACCGACCTTATTTGGGTCATCAACACTATTTCTTTGTTCCATTTCAGGCTATGTATAGTGTTCCTTACTTTTAGCTGTATTGGGTATGCAATGCCATTCATACTATGCGCTACTATCTGTTGCTGCTTGCCTTGCATAATCTCTGTCCTTGGCATCCGTGAGGATCTCTCTCAGACTAGAGGAGCCTCCACAGAAGCCATCAGTGCATTGCCTACCTACAAGTATAAGCTTGCAGAACATGGTAATGAAGATAACCAGGAGGCAGCAATGGGAGAAGATGGAGTCTTAGCTGCAGGAACAGAAAAGGAGCGATCAATATCCAGAGAAGATGCAGTAAGTTTAATATAATGTCTGCATGACAAATATAAGAGTATAAGAAACAATTAGGAATATCAAATATGAATAAGTTGCCTTTAATCCACTCTTGGAAATACTATTGAAAAAAAATATTTACAGACGAACTTTACTCACTCCTTTCTCCATGAATGTTTTTCAGGTTTGTTGTATATGCTTAGCAAAGTATGCAAACGGTGATGAATTGAGGGAACTACCTTGCATCCATGTCTTTCACGTAGAATGTGTGGATAAATGGTTAAAGATAAATGCATCTTGCCCGCTATGCAAGTATGAGGTTGGTGAGAGTGATGACACCTCACCATTTACCAGAGACTCAAGTCAGCCATGAAGCTAAGAAGATGAACATTGGGTTTACGACTTTATGTAAAGCAGGTGTGAGCAGTCTTGTTTATTCAATTTGGTGGTGCCAGCTTTAAGCGATCTCGCCTGTGCCATCTAAAATGAGAGAAAGAAAGATTGATGATTTGTTCTTCTAAAGCTTTCATTGCATAGAAGTAATCAAGAATGGCCTCATGAATTGTTGTACAGGTTGAGATTATCTACTGCACATTTAATAAAGTTTCCATTTGTTTGAAAATAATATCTAAACCACTATTATACCAAGGATGATTAGTGATACAGAATTTTCATGAACAGCTACAGCAGTGGCAATAATAATAATAATAAGTAAAATGTCTGAATTTAAAGTACCAAAATTTCTCACATAGTATGGTGTTCAAATGGAAAGTACATTGGAAAGCAGCTCTAATGAGGACTATATCTATGGGTAAAAAATAACAAACAGGTCAAGCTCCTAGCCTCAAATGCAAACCGATAGAGCAAATGAACGAAGAAAACTCAATCCTAGACACGGTTTACGTGAATTATACACATTTGCAAAAGGAATGCATCTCTCTATCTTCGATGAGCTGTGGTTGGATTTCCTCACATACATTATCAGAGCCATTTCTTGGTTTTGAAAGTCTCCACTCATTGACCATACACGCGGTTTGCTTCAGATACTGGGTTGGTCAGACAACGAGGTCTTTAAATGATGCTTCTAGCTTCCCATTTGATGATGCAGGGTTATGATCACTGCTTGGATGGTTCAATACACCATTTTCAGAGTTCTTGATTACCTGGTTATACGCCGAGTTGGGATTCGCTGAGCTTCTGTGTCCTTCAAAGTATGTTGAGTATGGGAAGTACTCAGCACAACGGACCTTCCATCCTTCAAAAGAAGATAATGAGGTTAATATAAGCAAAAACTTAACTCCTTGTTACAGTTCACCACTATGTACTTTACATGATTTTCAATTCATTACCCTATACTTTTGTTTGTATAGATTCACCACGATAAACTTTGTGTTTGTTTCATTTCAACTCTAACTTGAGGTTTGATGACGAAACTGCGCCTTATATATAAAAAGAAAAAACTTGACAAAAAAAAAATTAAACTAAGAAGACATCATCCATTATAATATTTTACTTTTAAATATTTTTATATAGGGGTAGTTTTATCATTAAACATCAAATCAGGGTAAATTGAAACAGAAAGTTTATCATGGTGAATATTGATGCAAGAGTATAGGGTAGTGAATTGAAAATCATGCGAAGTACTAGGTAGTAACTGCAATTACCCCTAAACTTAATGAATCGTCATGAAAGTGAGTTGCAAAAAACTTACTTAGTGCAGCCTCAGTATCATTAAGAACGGTTCCTAAGAGTTTGTGAACAGCAATACAATCTTTCAGCTTCCATTCCTTCACAGGCCCAAGTGCTCCATTTCTAATCAAATAAAATGAATATCTCAGTTCTCAATGTATCAAGGCTAACAAAAAAAACAGCCATTAAAATAGAAAACAGAAGTTTGTATATTAGAGGCATTACCCAGGCACCAACTTGTTGGTTGAGTCCTCGATTAGTTTCACAGCTTCGACCTTCCGGTCAGATTGCAGGATGTATAACATTTCTGCAGCAGCAGCTCTATGCATCAAGGAGCCTGAAGATCAAACAAAAACAAAAAAGGAGGTTTATAAATAAGGCTTTGACAAAACAAAATCATACACAATGAAATATGGTTGATATATTCACCAGCATGTTTCTCAAGGAAAAGCGCATTCGCCTCAACCAAAGATTTTCCTTGCAATTGACTACAAATAAAAATATCAGAGATTAGAATGTATGCAAAAAAAAACATCAGAAAATGATAAATCAGTAATAGCAAGAAGAGAACCTGATTGCTGGACGCTCAGCTTGTAAGACATTCCAAATGAGCTTCTCGGCATCAGTCACTGGAGAAGGCATTGAATCTACCTTGTGGAAGAACCTAATCTGCAGTATATCAAATGCATTAAGCAGGTATGAAGTTGGTTTGTCAAGCGTCGTGTGAGTAAATTGATTCAACTTAAGAACAACAAAAATTGCATACCAAGCAGGAATGTGAATCTGGGTTTTCAGCATCAAGCCTTAGTAGCTGCTTCACAGCCTACGCAAGAGTCAAGAATATATATAAGTATGTGTCTTCAAATCCAAGTTGAGGTACTAGTCTGACTTTATTAGGCTTCTGATATGGAGTTTTAAATACCTGGAACGCAAGCAAGATCTTTTGCTTCCTCATATTTACTTCAAATGAAAGCAAATGTGTCTCCAATGAGTCAGGTGAGCTTTTCAGAAGTAGCTTTAAGTACTTTGTAGCTTCCAACATTGGATCCTCAACCTGCAACAACTTTTCCCCATGTGGATCTGGATCAACAGGTTTAACGGGCCTTTTTCCAGATTTAGAGACACCAGTAGAACTCGACTCTTCGTTCTTCACCTCAGTCTCCTGTAAAAATGGCGAGATCAGAAACAAATCCTCTCTAGTTGATAGGCTCATTCATCAGAAGCTATAGAAACAATTTATTATACTTTCTTGGCTCGGGCTTCGGCCTTCCTCTGTTTTTGTCTCAGTTTCTTCTTCTGAGAAGGAAGCAACTTGGACATTTCGTCGTTTTCTTCTTCAGTTGACTTCACGGGCGAATCATACAACCTTATATAGCATCTGTAAATGAAAATGTAAGAACTAAAACCATCAAAACATGACAAGAGCTTTGAGTAGCTTTTGAAGATCAACTCTACAAAACTGACCTGATAGTTCCAGCAGCAGCCTTGTGGAAATATACATGTGAGTGCAATCGATCTTGGAACTTGAGCATTGCCACATAAGCACGAAGAGTCATTTTTCTAAGGCAATATGAATGAAAATCAAACTGGTCCTCTGTTATATCAGTGTAGTGCTTCTCTACAGCTAGATATTTCTTCAAAGCTCGTCCAAGATCACCTTGGCGGAAATAACTTTCACCAGAAGCAAGTTCATACCTTAAGAAAAAAAATGAAAATGAAGACATTTAGCAGTGTAATGTAACCACAATATCAATTCTGAAGAACAAGAAATGAGTGAGGAAACATAGATACAGACCACATGCACTGCATGTCATGAAGATTGTTGTGTGGATCTCCATCTTTTGTAAACAGCACTGCAGTTTTCTCAGCTTCGGTTACCTTTCAGAAAGGGATAAAAAAAAAAAAATTACACTCATAATATAAGAAAAAGATTTTTTAAAAAACATGTATCAGCTGAGCATGAGAAATGCAGCTTGAAAACCTGATCAGCCTGAAGCATGCGCTTAACACAATCACTATTTATGTACCGATCTGCAAGATCCATACACCTGGCTTCATCTGCCAATGCTGCTGCAGCTGCAAAATCACCTGCATGCTTCAATATTCGGCTCTGTAGCCAAAAGAGTTAAACTATATTAGTCACTAAAAGTTATGAGTTGGATATTGATCACATGTTTATACAACAATCAAAGTCTGACAGATGAATCAGAATCAGAAGGCTGAAAGAGCATGAATATGATAATTATCAAGCACAAGCTATACAACAAACCTTGGCTGAATATAAATCAATAACGGTAGGAGTGTGTTCTATAGCTTCATCAATTTTGGAGAGAGCCTTATCATGTTGGCCCCTTCTGTCATAGTGCTGCATCAGTAAAAATAATAATAAGCAAGATGAGAGAGACAGAGAGATGAGTGACCAAAATTACGAAATCCAACCTGGGCTAATAAAAACAAAGTCCACATGAGTGTTGAAGCCGCCTCTTTTTCGGACCTGCAGGAGTCAACCCAACAACATAAAAATGTAATACGTACTTACTAAAAAAACAATCAAAGTGAGTACAAGCTGGCCAAAGGAACTAAATGCAATGGCATCAATAGGTTCATGCCCCCAAAAAAAAGGTTGATAATCAA
This sequence comes from Erodium texanum, assembly GCA_036897725.1. NCBI lineage: Eukaryota > Viridiplantae > Streptophyta > Magnoliopsida > Geraniales > Geraniaceae > Erodium > Erodium texanum. The sequence goes on along the minus strand of JAYMSW010000368.1, from coordinate 15,513 downwards.
CAGAGATTTTACACTCATGTACAAGTTAATATGCAGAGGGGAAGCATATTAATTTAGAGAAACCTGGAATCAAAAGTTAAATTACTTAATATTGCTAATTTAGAGTAGACCCAGCATTATCAAAAGGGAATATAAGAAAATCAACATACTTAACACTTTGAAAACTGGTGCTTGTGAAAAAATGAAACTTAGAAAACCAAAAAACTGAAGTTTTGTGGTCCTATTTTCAGTTTAATCAAATTATATGGGTGAAGACTTGGAGAATTCCAACATTTTTGTTTATTATACTGAGACACTACTAAAGTTTTTACATATAACATAGGAAGGCAAATGATTTCACCTCCCAGGATATCCTCCAGTTACCCTAATTGACTCCTCCAACTCAAGAATAAGTTGCTCTAGAATATTTGCCTGTATAAAAATCAAAAACGAAAGAAATTTTAAAGGCAAATAAACTAAAGGCACCACCACCTCCAACAGAAGTTTATGATATAGTTCATGAAGATGAGAAGCTAACCTTTCCAGGCTGATTATATAAAGGAGAAAGATCTGAAAATAAAGAAGGAACACCCTGAACACACCAATAAAAAATTTTAGGTGTTGAAACAAGACAAACCAGCCAAGGGTGGAGGGGGACAAACAATACCTTGGTCAGAAGAGGCCGGATATAACTATCTGCTGCTTCTCGGAACCTTTCGCCTTGGAGAAAATCAAGGGGTATTCTCTGATAATATAAAAATTAAAATTCAACACCAAATACAATCCTATAAAAACACACAATGCAGTAGAAAATTTTAATACTGATAAAGATGACAACCAAACAGAAAGGATGATCATGGCAATGACGTCTAAGCAATAAACATCAAATAACGTAAGGGAAGCAGAATAAAAATCATATTAAGCCAAGAATCCTTCTGACATGTCATATGAAGAAAAATGAGATAACACCCAATATCTATATAAAAAAAATTATTTACACTTCAACAATGCTTTCAGTGTCACATTTTTAGCCACTAAGTTGATAGGCACTGACCTTGACAGCAGCTGACCGACTGTATTGCTGCCCAAGTGATTTGTACAATGCGTCTAACTGATCAATTTCTTCAGGAGAATATTCACCATTTTCCGAGTACAGCCCAAGACATTTTTGAAGCCCATTGTAATAACTGAGCAAAAGATAGAGAAAGTAATGTTAGTTCACCAGTTGCAAATCAAACAGAGGCCGACTGGATTTTCCTCACAACCCTGAGCCAAAATGATGCTCTACTAATTATTCGTGTAGATAGTGTCCTACCAAATAGAAAGATAATGAAGCAGCAGAAGAAGAAAAAAATGAAAGGCAATTAAAGTAAACAAAAATGGCATATAACCAAATTCATGTATTTACAGGAAAATCAATATATCAAAACTAATTAGTGAGAAATTACCTGTAATTGTCAGGGCTCATAGAAAGTAATGTCCTGTATAACTTAGCACCTTCTTCTAGGCGACCAATCTTAACCAAGAGTGTAACTTGTTGTTCTTTGAAAGATAATTTGTCAACCTACAAAGAGGTGAATATTGAAAGCTGTCAGCACCAGAGACTTGTCATGCTCAGAAGTTCATAATAGAACTCCTAAAAGTATGTGTAATGTACTAACAAATTTGAACTCTTTCTTCTGCAGTTCGTCAAGTGCCTTCTCAAGAAAGCCACACTCCTCCATCACAGAAATCTGCACATATTGAAATTTAAAAATATGGCAATTAGAAAAAAATCAAAAAATCAACTAATAAACTATTTTTATGCACATGTTCATGTCCACAAACACCACATGACTTGCAAGTAAAACCAAGGCTAGAAGAATATCCTGAACATTTCATTATGAACATGTTCAAAATGAACAAGAAATATATGTATGTTTTGCAGATTATACCTTGTATAAAAGCATTTCACCATGCTCACACCGCTCGGTGTCTGGAGGAGAGTCATCTTCTAGAGTCCCCTCATATGCTTCCAGAATATCAATTGCTTTTGAACCACTAGCAAGTAATCAAATAGTTTAGCAAACCAAAATAACCCACACAATCTGTTCACATATGTATCGATTATTACTTTGAATTTAAATGATGAGCAACAGCAAAGCCAATCCAGTTCATGCGATGATTTGGTTTCAGAGTAAGAAGTTGTTGACGTGTTTCAACAAAACCAGCCAAATCACGCATTTGTGCCTGTAAAAATAATGATTAATATCTCCATCAGTTTAATATATACACAACATACTATAATAACATAGTAGAACCATATAAACAAAAATAAAAGGCTGATGCATAAGTATGATGGAAAACACAAAGACAACAATTTCAAGTTTGATCTTAGGAAATCTTTATGAGCATTAGCTTATTATTCTTTTCCTATTACACCAATCTAGCCATCTTGGACGGATCGCACAGAAAAAAACTCATTGCTATCACACCATCAGATCCCAATGAGGCCAATACTAGTTTCAGTTTTACAAAGACTTGTCTCCTAATATGAGAGTTTCATGGAGTCCAACTTTTTTTTTACATATATACCTTTAGGAGACTTAAATGGCATCAATGTCATTACAATTATAACCTAGAGAACAATGCTCCTATGTTTATGCAACTAAAAATTTAGCATACAATTCAAACCTGTAAGAGTGATAGGTCTCGCAGTATTTCAATATTGTCTGGATCTATCCTCAAAGCATTCCGGTAGCATTTGATTGCTTCTCTATATTCTCTGTCTGACCGATAAAGGAGGCCATACACATGCCAGCAAACATGACTCTTGAGGTCATTCTGCATTCAGATAGTATTGTAAGCTTCCAAAGCAATAGTTTTGAGGAAAGTATTAGTATCTGTATATATGTATTATTCAAAGAGAAAGAGGGAGGGAGAGTATATCAACCTTTAATCCTTGTCTAACAAGTTCATATGCTTCAGATTTACGATCCATGCAATTCAATGTTAACCCCTTCATTGACAAAGTTTCTGGCAATCGGGAGGAACAGAAATCAATATATATAATGTATATATATTTTGGCATGAAAATTACAAAGCATACAAGAATAATAACAATGAAAAATAGAAATTTAATTATTTTAGTTCTGTAAGATTTGGCAATAGAACCAAAGCACAGCAAGAAATTTAAAACAAGCTCAAGTGAATTGGTATCAACTCCATTGTTAATATGTCAATAAAGAGGGATACTTGGTCTAGTCAACTAACTCTACAGCTCAAAAATCTAACATAAAATTACATTTCTCCCACTTTCTCATACAAATAAAGTTAATATTTGATCCAAAGTTAAGAAGAACACAACTGAACTTTGATCTATGGTTCTAGAACTGGTATATGTATATCCTATCTCTTTTTTTATCAGCTATATGTATATCCTATCTGATTGACAGATATGACTAGTGGTAGAAAATACCTCCATGATCGGGAAACTTCTTCAATATAGCATCTGCCGCCTTCAGTCCTTTCTTATACTGCTTTGTTTCATAAGATTTCTGCAACGCCGAAAGCAAAAACAAGCATCCATTTAATAAAAACTGAGGGAACGGTCAAAGTTTCATGGTCATATATTGGAATGGGCCTCATTAGTCATTACTAGAGAATATCTTGTATCAGTTTTTAAACGTCCTTAATTCATGCTCATGGGTAATTCAAAATATATGGTGATGAATTCCTCCTGAATATGACCAGGATGATAAATTATAAAATCAGTCCCTAATTTGCATTAGCAGTGTCAAATAAGAAGATTTGCATAAATCTAAAAGTCCAGTTGTATAAACAGGAGCCTCTGACTTATTGTTATAGCAGAAAGTAAGGAGCTTCAATATTTAATTTGACTAGTGTATACATGACAACTAAAACAGCACGATCAAATAAATTGTTCTTGAGCACTCCTCTACTTTCTCACATCTTTCAGACAAACAAATACAGCCCTTAGCTAATGAAATAGCACTGAGACCAATCTCTACACTAATAGATAATGCTACATTGTGAGCAACCAATCAAATTACACTCTCAAAACAGACATCCACCACTGCCCTCTAGCTAAAGTCTCAGCCTTTTTTTAATATACAAACAAAAAGAACACATCCCCAAGACCCCAATTTCACTTTCATCCCAAAAATCTCTGATTTCCCAGCAACCAATCAGTACAGAGAGACAAAATCTAGGGTTTCGAAAACAAACGACGAGCTACAAAGCTGGAGAAACTAATTCAAGCTTGACCACTTCATTGCAGTAAATGATATTCAACGATCGAGAGAGGTAAATAGATAGATTGAGCATCGAAAAGCTTACGACGATGAGTTTGAAGAGGTTGGCCTCCTTGGGAGGCAGCGAAACGCCCATTGTTGCAGAGATAGCTTTGGGTTCGAAAGTACAGCTGAGGTGGGTTGTAGTGGGAAGGAACTGTGATGGTGATTGAGATTCTAGAGAGAGAAAGCTGAGGAGAGAGAGAGAGGAACAGAGTTGTGCGGTGGCGTTTATCTGCTGCAACCCTACTGTGACCAAGAAGCTAAACTATATTACCGAGTGAACCACGCCGAGTTAAATCCGATTCTTGACTATTTTTGTTTTCTTTCAGGTGTCCAAATAAAACAAATTAAACCCTTTTTGATCTTTCCATAAAAAAATTAGTTAATTTTTCCATTAATATCTATATGGTCTTATTAATTTCATTTTTTTTTTGAAAAGCTATTAATTTCAATTTTGATAATCAATATAAAGCATTATATCTAGACATGAACGAACAAATTTGTATAAATTTAGTGTTTGTGTACACAAATAATTATCTATAAATTATTCCAATACCATTGGCAAAATAATTAAACTAATACAATATTAGATTAGAACAAAACAAAACAAAATTTAAGAAGCAAATAGTTGAAGTACTAAATTGAAACAAGTCAAAAGTTGGGAACATAGTGAAGAACATTAACTCAAGTTTCAAACCAGTAGCACAACTTTTGCTGTTCACAAGTCTAAACCATTCTGATTCATTTACACAAACTTTCTATTTATAGTCATTCAGTGTTTACAGAGCTCTGAAGAAATGGTTCTGTAAGCAACTTCGATTTCCTCTTCTGTCATCTCTATGGTTTCATCACTGTCATAATCAGATCCACCACCAGACCCGACTTTAGATTTCCCATTGTTGCTGCGTTGTCTTTCAGAGGTCTTCTGCTTTTTATCGTCTGCACTGCTCAATTCTGCCTCATATATTTGTTTACAGGCCTTGGCCTGTCTGCAAAGATCATCCTTTGGGACTATTGCTGAATCTTTTCCGGGTTTGTCAAGCTTTGCCAGCTCAGCGACCACACGGGGGATGAAGCTCCATTGCTCAGTTACTTGACTAACATCCTAAACACCAGACATAAAACAAACAAAAAAGTCAACTGGAAGCAATGGTTTTTCTAGTTTCCATGATTTAGAAGACAGTTGATGTAAGTAGGAAATGATACTATTTTGGGTTGATTGCAGATAGTTACAACTATCCCCAACTTTAAACTTTTACATCCAGCTACTTAAACTTTCAAAAAGTTGTAGATAGCTCCTTTTTTCTTTTTCAAAACTTAGTTTTATCTTTTAAGGAGTCTTTTTACATCTAATCAACCATTTTTTACATCTAATCAAAACGTTTTTAGTAGTTATGAAGTCGTTTTTGAGATTACAGTCAAGGGCATTTTCATCATATTTTTTTTTGGCAAAAAAAGAGCTATGTACAATATGCATACCTACTATTTTTGATCCACCGTTAATATTTACTATGCATACCTTCGTGATGATTTTGTGTCCAAAGAAAAGTGATAAGAGAAATGAAGTCAGCTATTGGAGTGCAGAAACGGGTTTGAACCCGCTGCAATACCCAAAACTCTAATGGTCTTAAAAGGATCTTAGTAGGGACTATTGAAAACCACTCTCTCATCATCTACCTCATAATACTTTCGCAATTTATCATTAAGTTTCAAAATTGAACAAGTGAAACACTTTCTTGTGAGAGAACACTATACCTGGTTTTGTTCAAGTGAGTCTATGGTATCTTGTAAACATGTTAAGATCCCTTCAGCGGCTATTTTCTTTATCTCGCTACCTTCTGGCTGTAAAAACCAAGAAATAACGTTCATGCACAAACTTTAATATTCAGCTCAAAGACTGTGTTTCCAGCAGCACTGTAATATACATGTAAACTGATAGGACATATAGTAGGTAAGAAAAATGAAGAAGAACACAGGAAACGTGTATCATAGACAGGAAAAAGTGACAAGCAGAAACTTCATTGCACCCACAAAGGTAACAGTTGCAAATCTACCTTTTCCTCTTGACTATCTAGCCATGAAATGGTATCATTTAGATCATCAATGGCCCATTTCTTCAGTTTCGAAGGAGAGAAACACTCTTTAACAGGGTTAGAGGCCTTATTCTGTGTAACGTATGAAAAAAGATTTCAGTGCAATCTTAATTTCATCCCATTTTAAGTCCTTGAACTTTAGAATGATAGAAAGAACGAAAGTACTGAAACGAGGTGTTAAAAATGCACTCCAATAACTAATATGAAACCTTGATTGATGCAGAAGTGGATGGCTCTGAATGTGACCCTTTATCAGCTTGAGTATTTGATTTTCTAGGCACAGGTACCTTTTGATCTGCAAGCACCTTTGAATTTTGGAGCAAACTCATCGCAGAAATAATTTATTTTAGTTTACACTTATAGCTTAATGCATATCAAAATCAACCATTCCTCCATAAATGATAAATCCAACACCATAAGTGTTAAGTTAAAACTTTAAACAAATATCCATAAATTACATCACCTTGGCTAATCTCATTTGGAGTTTTGCTCCTCCGCCAAGGTTTACCAGCATGCATCATGTACTTCTCAATGTCAACGAGCTTCTTCTGGGTGTAACATTCTGTTATCCATTCCTAAAGCAACAGAATGAGTTATTATCAGGTTCGATATTATATTACCAAGCGTAATTGGACATTATTCATCAGTTAGGACATTAAAAAAAGTTGAGTGTCTAATAAATACAAAAATTTCATGTCAGTGAAACGGGTATTCCGAATTCCTCCTACATTATTATCCTATAAGGTCATAACATTAAAAGTATATCTAACCTATCAAGTAGACATGTATGACATTCAAGAATAACCATGATTTATACACACATCTGTAATCTATATTCCTAGTGAGTACAAAATTAGTGAAATAAAGAGGAGAAGAAAGATTGGCACCTTTGAAACAATTGTCCCACAATCAGACTCAACTTGTCGAAACTTTGGAGTGTTTGGAAATGCACAAACCAGTAGTGTGCACTGAGGGTTCCAATCAGGCTTAAATTCTGCACCCATTTCCAGTGCCTGTGACCGCAATGCACCGCGCTCTGGATTAATGAAACCCGATAATACAAAGACTACCCCTTCCTGCTCAAAACAAGGTTGAAATCTTAACACTACTTGGATAACTCAAATGATATACTCAAAAATGAAAACATTTGCTGCCCAAACTGAACATGGATTCTTACAAGAAGTTTGGAAAACCCCGACCCTGGGGTGGATTTGCCTTTGCTACCTTCTTCATTTTCTCTTGAACTCATCCATGATGGAAGATTTCGCTTACTGTGCTTCCCACCATCACCACTTGTCTTTGAACCCGACATATGAAGAACACCTTTGAAACTACAAAATGCAACTCAAACACAATCCATGATGCGATGCATCGACCAAAAGCTATACAAATGTGATTGAAACTCACAACAGCAACAAAATTGCATTTCGTACTAACAATTTATCAGAGGTGGATACATGCATTGGGGCAACATGTCGTAGCTCCTAAGATCATCAACATCCACACACACACACACACAAACACAAATTTGATTTCATATCATCAAACAATCTTCAAACACACCAGTTTCGGAAACAACATTACTTGATTTTTCGAAAAACGAAAAAATCAATCAAAACCTGACAAACCCAAATCGATAAACAAACAAAAAATCTCCTGAAAGTTCAAAGCAGACTCAAATCTGTCTTCAACAACAAATTAGGGTTCTGGTGCGGAAAGAAATTAAAATGCACTTACACAGAGAGCAGAAAAAAAATTGGAAACTCGCCTCTCGCTGTTGAAATGAGCCCGTGGAGAGAACTGGGGTTTTGATGCTCGAAGCTTCAGCTTCAGTTTCTTCTCAACCTTTTGTTCAGTAGTAGTCTGTTATGGAGCTTTGGAAATGAATATCAAAACAGTGGACGTGCCGGAGTGGTTATCGGGCATGACTAGAAATCATGTGGGTTCTGCCCGCGCAGGTTCGAATCCTGCCGTCCACGCATTTTTTCAAAAAGTTTGGCCGAAATAATATGTATTTGTCATCGACTAATATATTTTTTTAGAACTTTCGTTTTATTTATTTTCTAACTTATGGCTGTAACGAGCCGGAGTTTAATTCTATTAAGGCTCGATTTGAAGAAACTTGGTTTGGTTCAAGTTGGACTTTTTTAATGGGTTTTTATATGGTTAAATTTGAATTCTGTTCAAAATAGACTGTAGAAGCTTAAAATTAGGCTCGACTCTTCTTAATTCGTTCAATATTTATTATAAATATTGAATAAAAATTATTTTAATTATATTCATTAAAACATATATTTAAACAAATGTCAAAAGGTTTGGTTCAACTTAGTTTGTTTAATTTTCACTAAAAATATTAATCAAAATTTAATTTATTTAATACAATTAAATAAATTATATAAACTTAAATACTAGCGAACTTATTTCAAAAAAAAAATACTAAACGAACCGACTCGAGAGCATATCAAGATTTACAAGACTAGATTCAAGTTCGACTTGTTCATTAAACGAGTCTAACGTTAGAACCGAATTTGACTCGATTTTTACCAAATCAAGCTAGAACGACTTATTAAAAGCTCGACTCGTTCACACTCCTAATATTCATTACATAAGTTATACTTAAAAAAATCAACTTTTTTTGTTGTTGATAAATTCAACTTTTATTTAATCTCAACAAATTTTAATTGCTTGTGACAAAAAAGAATATTTATGGAACCGTGATTCCTGAAGTCAACGAAAAACAAAATTAAAAGTGAATTCCCGCTAAAGCTTTTTCTTCAAACGCCCTATCTCTAGGGCTCTAATGGAAGCTTGAAGTGCCAGGGTTCAGGAATCGCCATTAGAGCATGACGAACGGAGACTCTTCGAGCTTCGATTCGGTGGATCCTCTTGCAGGCTATGAAGGTATCGCCCTCTTCCCGCAAACATTCGGTTGTGACCTGCCGCCGGTAGACACAGACGACCTCGTCCACAACCACCTCAAATCTATGGTACATACCCTTCCACTCCATCTGATTTTTGTACTCGTACCTTGTTTTTGGTGGTGAGAGTGAAGTGGATTTGCGGCCTGTTTGGCTGCTGAGAAAACTTGGGGCTTGGGAGAGTAGAATCCTGTAGATGTAGGTAAGTTGTTTTTATTGTTGATTGCTGTTGGGTTACTGGTGAGCAACTGGATGGGTGAGTATAGCTGGTTCGAATTCAGATTCTCAGGGTTTTGTTTGGAGAAAAACTGCAGACATTTGTCTTATCTTCGTGGAATTTTAGTTTACAAGGTTAGAAGAATTGGGAATGTATGGTCCAAACTCACTATTTGATCTTCAACTTGTACGTTGGGACCATATCTAGTAAGACTGCAAGAGGATAAGGAAATAGTTTGAAACTTGATCTGAAACTCAGCAGATTGATCTGGGAAATGATGTGTTTTCAGAGTCTACCACAACATTTACTTATGGTCTTCATGTTTTTTTCCTCTGCACTTTTAGGCGTTACGAAGTCCCAATAAGCTTCTACAGCAGGCAAAAATCATCCTAGATGGTAGTTCAAAACTTTTGAACTCCGAAGTTCCGAGTGAGATTCTATCCCAAGGCAACAAAGAGGTAGATACAAATTATAATGAAATTCCCCGAGAGCGAAGGCCTGGCATTGGCCGTAAGCGTGCCCGGTTTTCTCTGAAGCCAAATTCAAGGTAAAGCTTATAAGTCGCTAATTTAACCAAAAAGCAAATTTCCTTGGTACTAAACAATAGTTTTAACTATTATATGTTTTAACTTGACAGTCAGCCCACTGTGAATCTAGAACCGAGTCTGGACATCACTCGGCTGAAAGATCCAGAGGAATTCTTCATGGCCTTTGAAAGACATGAAAGTAAGTTGCATTACTTCTATCTTTTAAAGTACACCACCAATAGCAGTAAGTTTAACTTCTCCATTCTGTGTTTCTTATATAGATGCCAATAGAGAAATACAGAAGCAGATGGGCGGTACTTTTATTGATCAGCAGAATCCCTCCACGAAACCAAGGCAACGCCGGCCTGGAATTTTGGGGTATAATTTACAGCCCCTGTTATATCATACTCAATATCTGTTTTATTTTGGCGTCATGAACCTGACGAGTCTATATTTCAGACCTAACAGGAGGACTGTAAAATACAAGCATTTCCATTCCTCAGTTATTTCTGACGGTAATGAGGCCCCCATATCCTCTAAAGAAAATCTTGAGCAGGACATTCTCAGTCCCACTCAGAGTTCGCATCAAGAAACATCTGATCCTGATATTGCATCAGAGTCACAGGAGTTTGATGGTGAGTAACTGCTGCATAGCTGGACAGTTCCATTGATATATTTGTATTTTTCTCCGTCATGTACCTAATCAGATAAATACCTTTCAGTTGTTAGTAGTGTCTTTATTTCCCTCCTTTTCTTAGTTTGTAAAAGCCTGATTATATGCTTATAATATTCCAAATAGGCTCCATTTCCATGATAGAAAAAAGAATTGATGGATTGTTGGGTGACCTGCTATCTACTAGTTGTGAAGATTTAGATGGTGATGAGGCATTGGTGCTCCTGCAAGAACGTCTGCAGATCAAACCTATGGTTCTTGAGAAATTATCCCTTCCTCACTTGCGCAATATCCGGAGGGATGACCCTAAAGATTTTGATGGGAAATCACCAAAGCCTCGAAAAGTGTTGGTTGACATGCAAAATTTATTAGGAGGAGCTAGCGGTAAATTACCAATAAAGTATAAAGAGGAGACAGTAGTCCAGAATACGGGGTCACCAACGCCACCAAGAAATCCTTTTGCTTCGTTATTAGGATTGCAGAAGCACATGCTCCACCAGTCAGAACCTTTAGGTGATCAGTATTCATTTTCTGTTGTTGATACATCTCCTGCTAGAAATGCTTCTCCTGTGGATTTTGCCATGGAACAATCTGATCTAAATGATACACTAAAAGACCTGTGTAATTCTAGTGTATCGAAATCATTAAGGATTGAAGAAGATGACAGTATAGTTGCTGAACCTTGCTCTCCTAATGTTACCACAGGAGTTTCACCGGATCAGAATAGTAAGTCTGAGGATGAGATCCGCCTGTGCAGTTCTAGTGTGTTGAAATCATTAAGGACTGAGGAAGATGACAATACAGTTGCTGAACCTTGTACTCCTATAATTACTAAAGAAGATTCATCTGATCAGAATGGAAAATCTGGGGATGATGATTCAAGAAATATCCATTTTGGTAGTAATTCGGGCTCAAGAAGGTTGCATGTTGATCTGGAGGATCACATTGGAGGTAGTGGCATTGACAAGAGGGTCGTGAATGGGAATTTAAGTATGTCCGCTGCTGATGTAGATTTCAGGACAGAAGAAGTCAATGCATTTCAGGATAATGTGAGTTTTCTGTTAAGAATTCTGAAAGGCTCTTAAAGTTCTGATACTGAATGTTAGTCTTTTATGTAGTGTGAGGAGATGCAGGTTGGAGATGTGCCTGAAGCAGGGGTGCCTGCTGTGGAAGAACCAAACAACACCGCAGATGATTTGGGTATTACTCTTTCACTGATGTCGGTTCATCAACTTAAAATTGTTCGTTACTTTCTAATAACACGCTTTAGACTGCAATACTTGTGCGCTGCATCATAGGATTCGATTGGTGTTTCCATTATTTTTCTTGATCTTAATCCATTATCTTTCGCTTCTTGATCTTGTTAGTTTTTTCTATGGTAGATAAATCAAGTGTTGTTGCATCAAAAGACAAAAAAATTGGTGGACCCCCAGAATCAGTGGATAATGGAGTTGAACAGCAGCACCTTGAGGTTCGTCCTGTACGTTAATCATCTACTCTTTAATGGAGGTTAGATATAAGCAGGATAAAGTTGTGAGGTTGGCTTTTTATAACCACAAAAGAATAATCTCATGTTTGTAATTTTGTGTCTAGCTCCAAAAACAATTCAATAGTTCCAAGTTCGAATGTCCATCTAAAGATGGTAATCTGCATATTATCTTATGATCTTAAATGGGCTAATATACACCGTATGGTACAAACATAGATATGTTCTTATGTGCATATATACACTTGTATTGACCTGTTTACCTTTTAAATGCGGGTGTATAATTAAATTCCGTTGCAAATGACTAGTTTATTTCAATGTCGATTATTAGCATGGTAAATTACTGCCCTTAACTGCTTGTTAGTAAGAAAAGTTTCCAGTTAGTTTGAATAATATATGATAGCTTTCATTTGGAGTGAAGCTGGAAGTTTGGAGAGGATTGATCTTTGATTCACGTTGATCACTTTTATCTGTTATCAAATACCAAAATACTTTTGAATTGTTAACAGGACTGGGTTTGCTCCTAAATTTAACTGGATCTGAATAAAGGTCTTATATTTGCTGTGTTTCTTGGTGTGAGTTTACTTGCACAGTTTGACTTGTGCCTATACTTTTTTTCTTCAATCTTCTAGATTGTAAATTACAAGATCTTTCCCCTGGGATACTAGTCATGACTAGATTTTGATTTGTTGCTCTTACAACAGATGAACCAGGAGCCTTCAGACACATCCAATGAGCAAACCAAATCCAAACTACATCCAGGGAAAAGGCATAAAAGAAAGCACACTCCTGAGATGCAAAACCCTGATGGTATTTTTGGTTAACATGAAACATTAGTGCCAGTGGGACTTTCTAGTTTCCCCATTTGAATAATTCTTTTTCCTCTTTTTCTGTTGTTTTCTAGGGGCAAATATCTCATGTGAAAAGGAGCATCTTGAAACTTCTAGGGTTTCATCAAACGAGCAAACAAAGGCTAAATTAAGTCCACACAAGGGAAGGAAGAGAAAAGACTTATCTAGGCGGCAAAGCCTTGCAGGTTTTTACTCATACATCCAACTGAACCATTCATGATTCAGAATTATACTTGTTCTTTTGGAATAAGTGGATGTTTATATTGTCTTCTTCAGGGGCTGGAACAAAATGGGAGGATGGTGTAAGACGGAGCACCAGGTTTAGGACAAGACCTTTAGAGTACTGGAAAGGCGAAAGGCTTCTATATGGTCGCATTCATAACAGTGAGTGCTTTCTTGTGTGCATTTTCTATATACATAACACATGTGTGCGCACAATATATGACTTGAGTTATTATTATTTGTTCACTTGTGCTATATTCCAGATCCTTGAGAAGCAATCAGGAAGTTAGTTGCCTTTTGAAAACTATTACCCAAATTTACTAATTAGCATTTGTATGCTAATAGCTAACTTCCTAACTAATTTTGTTCTTATACCATTTGTGTGCCATATTGTTGGACAAATGTAATTTTGTGATATATCAAATACTGATTGCTTAATCATGAAACTCATTCCTTCTTTCTATATGGCACTTTTAAGTCTTAAAAGCATAAACTTCACCTGAGAAACAGAAATATTGGAACCTTCACAAGTTTAAAATTCAGAGATGATTTTAGTTTCTTATGTTATATGAGATGTTTTATACACAGTAAGTTCGAAGATAAATTGCATTCCTCTGAACACTTCACTTATATTGTTGCTCTTGCTACAGGTATGTCCACTGTTATCGGAATGAAGTACGTCTCTCCTGCAAAGGGTGATGGAAACCCCACTGTCAAGGTGAAGCAAATTGTCCCTGATGAATATAAGGAGCTTGTCGATCTAGCTGCATGGCATTGACCTAATCCACTTAAGCGGTATGTGAATTTACAATTACGTCCTCAATACACCTCGCTGTTGTAGAGCAGGAACGAGTAAATTGCATTCTTGTTCACAGACCTTTTGTTGTGAAAAAACACTGTCGTATGTATCTGAACTGTCATCTCAGATTGTCAGTCTATGACCTATGAGTTCTTTAATTGTTGCATATCTCTTCTCCATCATTTCAATTTCTTCAAATAGCCCTCCAATTCAATCCAAATTTCTGTAGATATAGACTGATCTACAGTGTAAAGACCAATTCAGAGCAGACACATGAAATTAGCAAAACCATTTAGGCTGATCTGTAATTACTATTATCTGCAATTCTCTTGTTTCTTCCTTCCCTTCTCTTATTGAGCCTCCCATTCAGCTTTCCCTATTAATGATTAATGAAACTTTGTGGTTGAACATACCGAAGAAGAATGCAACGTTTGTCATATGTTTTGCGTTTTGCACAATCCATCGTTTATCGATTACTGTTTCTGTTACAAAATCAATGCCTCTTTGTGTTTTTAGTTGTCGTGATTCAAGTAATATTGTGCTCTGAACAAAAAGTGAAAAAAATAATATTAAAAACTTGGACATTCTTCTTTTTTTTTAATTAATTTTTTGGATGTTTATTTAGAATCAGAAGAAACATAAGTTAGAAGAAGGGTCCCGTCTCCCCACTCTCTCTCTCAACAACAGTAAAACCCTGAATCAGATCCTAGAGTTGTACTGTCGTTGCCGACGGCCCACTCTTTGTCCAGTGACCATAGGTACAGGGTCGTCGCTGTTTTAGAGCCGCCTCCGCTATCTTCCGGTCATTGTCAGTCAATGCCGACTTGCCTAGCCCGCTCGAATTCGAGGAGCTGCGGTCCAAATATGGTCGCTCTGGCCAAACGCCACCTCCAGCGCCCTAGCCATGCAGGCGGACGCCCTCATATGTCCTCTCTCGTTGCCTGCCCATGCCAGAAACGGCTTGTCATAGTGGAGCCTTGGAGCAGCACCCCAAACCTGGTCGCCTTTGACTGGAGTCTGACTTGAAGTGCTTGTGACAGACAGGTTGACGTTCAGCGTCTCACCTAGTCGTGTGTCGTGGTGGTCCCCGGACGTCCTTTGGCCAGCCCGGGAGTCAACCGGCTACTCCTTGCCATCGACCGCTCGAAGCTCTGGTCGGCATTGTCTGGGTTCGTCCTGAGCCGCTAGATTTGC
Organism: Erodium texanum; assembly: GCA_036897725.1. NCBI lineage: Eukaryota > Viridiplantae > Streptophyta > Magnoliopsida > Geraniales > Geraniaceae > Erodium > Erodium texanum. Next base: position 259 of record JAYMSW010000368.1, on the reverse strand, counting down.
ATTGAGCAGTCCGGTCGATGTGCTTTCTATTTCCCGAGGATCGCTCGAGCGTGTTGGTGGAGTTGTATCTGGTGTTTTGTTTTGTCGTTGGTGTTTGTTTTAGTCTTTTTTGTGCCAGTTTCGGCTGGTTATAGTGTCAGCTTTGGCTAGTTGTAGGTGCGAGCGTTTGGCTGGTTAGTGCCAGATCTGTCAGGTGGTAGGTGTTAGCTTCAGTTGGGTAGGAGCGTCAGACTAGGTCTGACTTAGAGGTGCGTTTAGC